>CM056729.1:55957390-56184104 GCA_029844215.1 Przewalskia tangutica | reverse complement strand
TATTTTCTAGAGCAGCATTGTGGTTAACTGTGGATTGGGAATCATGATTAGTTATTAATCGGGAAAGATTGGGGATAGAGAAAGTGAGCCTTAGGAATGTATACGTAGAGATCTGTGAAGGCGGTGCCATCTTATGGCAGGTAAAAGAATTATTTCATGTTTGACCCTTTATCGTAAGGTATAGTATACGTGAGATATTTATGGGATAAGTCCCCGAAAGATGTGAAATGGAAAGCAGGGTAGTTGAGCTTAGGAAGACCGCTAGGTTTTCGTAACGTGATTAGCGTAGATTGTTCAATCAAAGTGAGCTAGTAAGTTCATGCTGCTATCGTTGGGCTGAGGCACATGGGTCGACCATGGCCCCGTATGGTGGTGGGGTCACTTTGTGGTGGTCCCGCTTGTGTTAGTGGTCACGAGGTGTTAGGGCCCAGGCTTTAGTTAACACCATCGACGAATTCATGGATGCATTCGACCTGTAGTATCGGGCTGTATTGGGGGGTCAACTCCGCCTTATCTTTTAGTCAAACCTGCACTTTCCTGTAGTAAGTTGCGAAGCTGATTATTTCAAGAAGGTTGTAAGGCTGCATTATGGTGCCTACCTTCACCTTATGGCTGATTGCAGGGAGTCCAAGTTACTACTGCTTCTTTTCGAAGAGTTACCGTGCAAGGTTATTAGGGAACTCGTGTGAATCTTCAAGAAATCGCGATTCACCCTGCCAGCCACTGTTTGCCTTCTGGCCGAAAGCAGATAGCGAAAGAGGCCGCTTTGAGCTCTTACCACGGGGAAATGTGACTCCAACCGTGGCTTTCCTCCGTATGGCACATCCTGAAGGGCCGTTGGGCATGCCTCGTAGGGATCGCAAGCAGCCTTGGTACTCATTTGTCGGGTCGTCGCGAGCAAGGCTCGCAGCAAAGTGACAAAAGTGGGTATCAATGACGCAGTAAGGCAGTTGGTTGTTACGAGCATGTATTACGAACTTAGGTGTGATCATTCTGCTTGTAAAGAGTAGGGGCGTGGCGGAGTATCTTTTAGATCTCTGGTAGGAGTATTTTTGTGGATAGAGGTGATTCCTCGTGGACCTGGAGTTAAGTATGCGCGCTTTGTCAGGTCGTGGACCAAAGCGTGGTACGGTTGTTTTCATAAGTATAAAGAGCAACAGACTATACCGCGCTCCTCGCTTGTTTTGAGACTTAGAAGGAACATTCCCGGGGACGAATGTTTCAAGCGAGGGAGAAATGTTATGCCCCGTAGTTCCAGGTATGTATGCAGTGATCGCACGATTTGGTAATATTTACATTGGAAATTGGAAGTTTAAGGAAGAAAAGAGGTGATTTTTCCATTTAAAAGTTTCCAGTTAAGGCGAAAAGGTCTTGGTTTGTTAATGGAATTGATTCTAGATTTCGTATTCGACTTCTTGGAATATTAGAGAATTATGAATTTTATTTTCAGAATGGTCACGGGCCCACGAGAAATTTTGCTCGCTCAAGCGGGCCACTTTGTTTTCGAGATTTTGGCCATTGTTGATATTTTCTTCGAAGATGGAATATTTTGACGAGTAGAGTATGCTACACGTGGTCACCCCTAGTTGGCTTGGACGATTTCACTTGTGCACAACACCCGACAGAGTCGCTTTTACAAGCACTCAGAGATAAATTCCGCCATGCCATTTCTAATTTTTGGCGGATTTTTCCGAGAGACTAAACATTTTGGACTAACGGAGGCGGTTACACTTCACACCCTCCAATTGATGGACTTGAGGCTCATTGGGACGAAATGGATAGCCATTTTTGTCTTGAGCTGGTAGATATTTTGTGCAAGTCAAGCAGGACACTTGCCTCACAAATCCTCACCCTACACTTGCCTGCACTGCATCATCTCGGCCATCAAGCTGGCCATGCCTTGACCTATAAATACCCTCTTAAGATGAAGAGTTCTTCATCCACAAAATCTTTCCAAGTCTTGAAAATCCTCTCCTCTCCTTAAGCCTTTTCACCCAACACACCTCCCCTCTCCTCGAGAGAGAAGCTTAGCCGAGGCTAATCCCCTTCAGCCTAGCCAAACACTACCCCCTCCCTCGTAGAAATGTTGCCTTCATTATTGTTATAATGCCCAAATTACCCTAGCCCAAATCCTTTAGTCCTTAGTAGAAGTCATAAGAACTCCTAAGGTTTTCGAGCTACGGAGCGCATAACATGAGAGCTAAACCTTGCTTCAGCGCCACTTTTATCTAGGATATTATTGGGCTTACTGAGGTAAATAACCTTATCCTCCTTTTGTAATTAGAAAATACATACTGTAGAAGTATAGAATAAGTATAAATACTTAGAAGGATATTAAAGAATAGAATCGAATTGATATCACAAGTAGGCGGTTTAAAAGAAGAATAATAGCAATCGCTTTCACAAGAGACTGAGTAGCTCACCGGCAGTGGTGCCACCAACTTTCCGTAGATATAGAACCTCTCGCTAGAGACTTTGTACGCATACCAGACGCTGATAGACGACGGATCGTTATAGGTCGATTCTCTCACACATATTCAACTCGCGTGGATTTCACTAAGGTATATGATTCTTCCTATCCTCGAGCATGATATTTTAAAGAATATGTATATAGTAATGCAGACGACATTTGTTAATCGGAATTATTGCAAATGTCTTCTGACTTAAGCCCGAATAATAATTACGGCAATGTCTTCTGACTAAGCCCTAATAAAAAGAATCAAGTAGTTCAAAAGAATTAAGAAACCTTTTTAAGAGTAACACTTTGTTTTAAAGCTTAAGAGTTATACTAGCTTTACGGGAAGTTAGGTATAACGCTTAAGAGTGATAAAAGAATGATTTATTGATTTAAGAAAATAAGAGACTTGACTTAATTATACTAATATGAATTTTGTTAAAAAATGAAACCTCATTCGTGAGTAAATAGTATTTTGGTTTTTAACAGAATGATGTTTCACCGATCGGAATGAATGTCGAACAAACCACGCAGTCACTAATAAAGGGAAATGTTTTGACTAATAAAGCATTATTAAAACCAGAGAAACTTCCATCCGCATAGAGCTAAGACGAGACAAAATGATATTACATTTCCTAGATCACGGTCACAGAATAAGATTGTTATGAACAATAATAACCTACCACACATAAGGTATATGTTTCAAATTGTTTTAAAGGATTAAAACTATGAACTACTAAACCTTTCAAAATGAGAAACTTGAGTAATTGAAATTAGGCAAACTCGAGCTGGGAAAAGAATGTCATTATTTGATTTACAAAGAGATAGTTGTTCTGATTTACTTCAAAAGATAATCACTCTATTTTTATACTACGTATCAGGTGACTTTTGTGAAAGAAACGGATCTTTTAAAAGGTAATACATGAAGTACTTGGGCTAAAAACCCAACTTGTTAACATAATGTAAAGTACTCGTGTGAATAACTCGATCAGATTGATTTGTGATAGTCTTGTAATACTTTCTTGTTAACTTGATAAGTAAACATGTGACGCTACGCGGAGTTAGCATCTGTGATGTTTGTGTAAAAGGGCTTTCCTTGTTGTGCTTGTGTTGTTTAACGATAAGTCATATGTTAGTATTATACATCACTCATCTCGAGATGATTTCGGGTTGTCGCTCCACGCGGGTAGACTCAAAGTGTCGTTGACCTATGATTCGAGAATACCTTACGCAGTCCAGATGGCCATGCGGAATCGCGGGAGTTCCGTGTTAGTATGCCCTTGTGGTCATGCGGTTTTGTGTCCACGCGGACGGCGAGTCCAGACGCCGGGAGTACTACCGACGCGGGTTATACTTTACGCGGCCTATGAGATTGGCCTACGCGAGCTAATGAAGTTCTGTGGCTAGACGCAAGACATTAGATCGCGCGAAACGGCCACTTTGATCATGTGACGGCCTAGATGCATCTCATGATACGCTTTAACTTGCTTTGACCGCGGCTTTAGTAGCCGCTATGCCTTCATACTTACCCCGCACGTTTTATGATGACTTGTATGCGAGTCCCCGACTTGATATGCATCGCTATTTATTGTGAACTGTAGTTTTGGTTATCATACATATCTCCTGCTTTATATAGACTACTATGATTTCATTTACGTGATTTTCGGGCCACATACTGTACTTCATTGCATCGACTTCTCCTTTCGGGGCCGCGCACGCCGCAGGTAGCGTACTCCGCTGATCCTCGCTTCTAGGATCACCGCTTCATTATTGGGAAAGCCCGCTTTCCCGAGGCTTAGCATTTTGGTAATGGTCCTCGTTGTTGTAGATATTCGTATTGTGTACGGCGGGCCCTATCCCGCCATTGTTATTTTAAACTCTTAGAGGTCTGTAGACCTGTTGTAAGGTTGGGATGTAACTGTTCATTTTGGGGTACTTATATATATTTATGCCGAAAGGCAACTTTTTCCCAGAAATTGTGTCTTATTTATACTGTTTCATATCTTGGTTGTTTTATATTCCGCTGATTTCTCCACGATGACTACTGGGTGCCCGGGTATGCACCAACACGCCCTGAACGGGTCGTGACATGATAAGTCCCGGAGTGGCATGAAATGAAAGAGGGTAGTTGATCTAAGAAGACCACTAGGTTTTCGTGACTTGATTGTGAGATGGTTCCGGATTTGGGGAACAAGAGTTTTGCGCGATAATCTGGTCATGGACCACCATGGTCAACCCGCGGCCAGTAAATGGTGGGCCAGTTCGAGGTGGTCCCGCTGTGGTAGGTCACAAGGGCGCTAGGCCCAAGTTTAGTTAACCAGACGCAGTTCGTGGACGCTGTCACCAAAGAGTTTGACCGATGAGGTCACCATCTTGCCTTTTAGTCAAGCATCGCTTACTCCTGCAGGTTATGCGAGATGTTATATCGAAAGGTTGTAAGGTTGCACGAGGTGCCTACTTTCACCTTATGACAGCAAAGCGAGCCTGTGTTACGCTATTTCTTTTTTTGGAAGTTTACCAGCAGTGGTTAGGGAACTCAAGAGTCTCAAGATCGCATTCGCTTCTGCCGTTGTTTGATTTCGTGGTAGCCGAAGGATTATTCGCCAGTTGAGTGTGTATTATAATAGCCACCATATCGTATTCTGATATCGCTTATGACGCCTTGTAAGCGGAAGTTGCCGGGCCGATTGGTCTGGTGTTGCGTTCAGATAAACGTTCATTCTGTTTCAAAGGACGGATAGGTAAAGCTTGTCCGTAAGAGGTTATCGCAGCCCGTAGTAAACAAAAGTCGTGATAATCGCGACGCACGCTTGAGTTCAGCCGACGCGTGGTCTTCAGCGTACCACCCTTAAGCTGGACGAGTTTTGGAAAACAGAGGAAACTTAGCCCGAGGTATTTCGAGCGCTGATCATTTGGAAACAGGCAAGTTGTTTATAGTTAGCACCGCCGTCCGACGAGGAGGCGTGATGTCCGGCTTCCCGTTATGTGCGGAAAAGATCGGAGATCCATCCAGAGTGTTCTCGCTAATGATGACCTAGTCGAGATAGTAACCCTAGATTTTGGAAATCAAGCAGAGCGTAAATGTGGTGTTACGAGAAAGAGTCTGTGCACGAGAAGCGGCACGACGAGTAAGGAAGAAGGAGCATGCGTGTTAAGAACATAGATGCGATCAATCTCTTTTGTAGCTGAAGGTGCGAACGGAGTATATTTTAGACCTCGGGTTGAGTTTTGTGATGCTAGAGGTGATTCTCGACTTGGATTAACTATTTGCGCGTGTGTTATTTTATGGCCAAAGCGTGGTACGATTGTTTCGTAAGTATAGTAGTTGAAGACCATATCGCGCACGATATTTTGAGATTCTAGAAAGAACATTCGATTTAATGTTTCATGAGGGGAGAATGTTATACCCTCAGATTTGTGGTACGACGCGAGGACGCACGCATAAAAAGTTTAAGCATTGTTAGGCGTGATTTAAAATTTTGTGCACAACCCCCAAAAGAATTGTTTTCACGAAACGCTTTTCCAAACTTTGCGAGGAAAATTACGTTGCAACATTAATAATTTTTATGATTTTTCCGAGAGATGAAATATTTCGACTAACCGGAGGTGATACGTGTCACCTCAAAGTGGACTTGCAAAGCGGCTTGTGTTGGCACGCTTTTTGTGCTAAGACTTTGGTCAAAGAGTCAGAGGATATTTGTGATATTTTATGCGTAGATGGATAAGGTACACTTGCCAAATCTTGACCCTCCACTTGCCCACCACTTGTCTTGATCTTGGCCATTGATTTGCCTATAAATACTCCCTTAGTTGAAGACTTTCATCCACAAATAATTTCTAAGTCTTGAAAACCCTTCCCTCTTAGCAGGTTGGCCCAAGCCTCCCCTTCGGTAGAAAAGTATTCTCCAAGTATTACTATTCCAAAATACTGGCCCAAATACCTTGTAGTATTCCAAGGTTACCCTATACTAAAAGCCCGTAAATACTATTATACTTCTCTTCAAATACAAAACGAAACCCTAAGGAAAATCTTCATAGCCGTGGAAGATAAGAAGGTTGTAGAACTTCTAAGGGTTGTTTGGAGCGGGCGAGCACCCAGAGTAGAGCTAAACGTCGTCAGATCGACATTTAAACTTGATAATTTTGGGCTTACCGAGGTAAATACTCTTGTCCTTCATTGTAATTGGAAATTACATACTGTGAATAGTATAGAAATGAATATAAGATACATGTATGATATTACAGAAGAGAATTGAACTAATGTAAGGATATTAAGTAAGAGAATTGAATCAAATCGCATCAAGAATATTAAAGAAGAAGATTAAACAGCATTTACAGTAATGTATTTACGAGACTTCCGCGTAGCTTAACTGCAGTGAAGTTGTAAACGATCCGCTCGGCTCAGCATCGTGCCTTACCTCGGCACCCTAGTGATACATACATCAGAGAAAATCACGGAACACAAAACAAGAGTCATTTAACAAGAGATAAATGAATAAACAAAGCAACCAAAATAGCTTGCTTCAAGATATACATAAACTCAGATGCTTAATCCTTTTACAACCCCGCCACAACAAGATTGGCTGCACTTAAGATATACACGACTATGACGGACAGGCTCCCGCCATACCCCGAATGTACAAGAACCTACAACTCAGTGGAACACCTACTAAAAGATAAGCCTCGAGAAACGGAGCTTCAAATGCTACCAATCGTGATCCATGAGCGAGGATCCACGATCGATGTACTTACCGCAGATGAACGCAGCCCCGGGAGGTCAAGACAACAGTACCAAGTATGTGAAACTGCATAACATCAGAAATGAAATCATACTAGTCTATATAAAGGTGAGACATGTATGATAACCAAACTACGCTTCACAACATAAAATGCCATCACTCTAATATAACTATGGGTCTCACGCCCACCACATCAATCAGTTCGCATTATGGCCGCATGCCTAATATCAGACGGCAGACATGTCCATGATGCAACAATAATACCAATGTCCCATGGCCACATGCCCCGAATTCTCGCATCGGTGTAGACATGTCCATGTGACTCAACAACAAGACAAAGAATCCAAATGGAAGCATACCCGCGCGCTTACGATCGTGGTCGATGTCCAAAGGGAAACAATAAGACAACTTTCCAACGGACGATACCCGCAGCGCCACGATCGTGTCGATGTCCAAAAAGGAAATCACAAGCGCGATAATCAAATGGAACATACCCGCGCGCTACGATCGTGTCAAGATATCCAAAGCGATTAACCACAAGACCTTAACTAAAATGGAAGATACCCGCGCCACGATCGTGGTCGATGTCCAAAGCGATTAACAACAATAATACTATCAACAGAACGCACTGCGGAATTTCTCCGCCACCGCCAAGACATCCAAGTAAGTTCTCAACTACCAACCGACTTCCATCGAGACGCCAGAATACGTAAACACAACGCTTGTACAATAAAGGCTATCATCACAAGCATAGGCAAGTTTCACAACAACAAGCATAGGCAAGTTTCACAACAACAAGCATAGGCAAGTTTCACACAACTCAAAGTACTTTCATTTTATGCCAAAGTCCGGTTTTTAACCCCAAAGTACTACATACGCTAAGTTCTTTTAAAAGAGATCCATTTCTTTTATAAGAGTCACCCGACAATTCGTAGTATTAGAATGACCAACCCACCTTCCTTTTCAAAACCAAGTAACAACATTCTTTCCTAAGTTCCAGCTTGCCTAGTTTCAATTACTCAAGCTTCTCATTTTTCAAATGGTTTCATAGTTCCCAAACTTAATCACTGATTCCTTTTAGAACAATTGAGTAACACATGACATATACGTGAGTAGTTTATTCTTGTTTATAACGATCTTATTACAAAGAGCCATGATCTAGAAAATGTAATATCATTTTGTCTCATCTAAGCTTCTATGCAGATGGAGGTTTCACCGTTTTAATACAAATACATCATTATTCAATACATTTTCCTTTATTAACGCAGCAGTTGGTCCTGTCGATACACATTCGATTCTCAAATCATGAAACATTATCCCTTTAAAAACCAAGTACTCATTACTCACGAATGAGGTTTCACACAAACATCCTCATTAAAACAAATAAGTTAAGTCTCTTATCTTATAAGATCAAGTCTCTTAACTTCTAACATCAAGAAACCATTTTCTTACCTACATAAAGTCGTTATAACCAACTTCCCATAAAGCCGTTATAACACTTTATGTTTTAAAAACAATCAAACATTAACACATGTACGTCACCGCATTACATAGTTCACTACATATCATGCTAGAAGAGATAGGAAGAGGTTCACATACCGCGACGCATTTATCGACAATAAGCAAAATGCTCCAAGTACTACAACCTTGCTAGCTCCTTTCCACTCCTCGAGTAGAATACGCTACTCTTAGTACTTTCACCTATAAAGGTCACAAACGCCTATTAACCCCAAAACACAAGTTTCTATCTTTCTATAGAAAATTCGGCAAGACTCTCCCGCAACAGAAAACTCCTCCTCTATCGAGGCCGGCCACCAAGCCAACCAGGGGGGTCTACACGCCTAACCGGACGTGTACAATTCTACACAAGTCTACCGCAATACAAACCCTATGTAAATACAGCCTGGGCTTTATTCTTCACGCTTAAGTCAAAAGACATTGCGAACACAAGTATAGTTCCATATATAGTATACTTCAACTATATATCCTAACAAACATGTAATTTCCAATTACAATAGAGGACAAGATAATTACCTCGATAAGCCCAAAATTATCCGAGTTTAATGTCGCCTCCGAGCAAGGTTTAGCTCCACCGCAAGCCCAAACCACTCCAAACAACCCTTAGAAGTTCTAACTAACTTCTACTCACATACTTCAACCAACGGCTTAAGATTTCCTTAGGGTTTCTTTGAGACTAAAAGGACAAAAGGTAGTATTTCCTGACTCTACGAAAGAGGTATCTTTGGAATACTACAAGGTACAAGGCTAAGGTATTGGGCATTATAACAATACTGGAAGACAACTTTCTACCAAGTGGTAGGCTCTGGCTAGCACAACTAGGCAGTGAGGGGGGTGTTCTCGCCATGGCCTCTTTCTAAGGGGGAGAATGGAGTTGGACGAGAGCAACAACAAGGAGATGAGGGATTTCAAGACTTAGACAGTGAGGAGTGAATGAATAAGTCTTCACAAGTGAGGGGTATTTATAAGAAAGCCAGGCCAACCAACGGCCAAGATCTAGCCAAGTGCTACACAAGTGTAAGGCCAAGATCGCCAAGTGCACCCTAACCCTACTCCACAAATCCTCACAAATATCTACACAAATATCTACCACAACTTGCCCATCAATTCGCCCTACCGCCTTTTCAGTCCACCAACGAGGGTGCCAAGTGTTGCCCTCTCGCTGGTCCAAAACGCTCCGCCTCTCGGAAAAATTCGCAAAAATACTAAATGACATAGCCTAATTTTCCTTCGCAGTTTAGTAAAACGCTTCATTTAAAAACGACTCTAATCGTGTCGGTACAATAAATATTTCGCCAAGGGTGCCACACTGGGGTGACATGTCGCTTCGATTCGCCTAATATTTCGCCTTCCAAAATATCCAAAATACCGAAATCTCAAAACAAAGCTGCTCACAAAATCAGAATTTCTCCCGTGGGCCCCACGTGACCATTTCAAAATAAAATCTCAAAATTTAATATAATCTATGAAGTCCAAATACCAAACTGGGAATCCAATTCCCATTAACGAACCTTTTTCTTCACAAATAACCTAAACTTTTCCATCGAAAACTCACATCTTTCTTTCTTTTCAAAATTTCGCACTGTGCACGCACGCCCTCACATACATACCCCGCAACTACTGGTATAACATTCTCCTCCTTAGAAACATTCGTCCCGAATGTTCCTTCTCAAGTCGAATAACGATAAAGTTCCTTCTAACAAGTTGCCAATGCCACACCGCCACGAAATAACATACGCCCTTCTTTCCTTACTGTCGTGCCCTTCTCGAACGCTTGAACTCTCCCAAGACATACCATACTTCACCATTACCTGCTCCAAAATCTCTGGAGTCACTACCTCCAAACTTGGTCATCTTACTAACCTCAAACTTCCTTAAGGCCATTCCCGCCTTTACGAACCGCTCGGGTCGAACGCGCCCACGAACTCATACGATGATCATCTAAACTCTGGTCCTAGCACCCTCGTGACTACTTCACCGCGGACCACCCAGAACTGGCCCCACCCCATACCCGGCTACGGTTGACCCGCAAATGGTCCTAAACCCGACCCCCAACTGTGCTAAACTCTTGTTCCCGATCCGAACAATCTTACTAATTCACGCCGAAAGCTACCACTTCCATCTCACACTACCCACAGACTTATCACACAAATAAATCCCACGATACTACTACTCGATAAGTGGTCAAAAATAAATCTTTAACTCAAGACGACCTTACCCTAAGGTCTCGCCGTGACATAGTCTAAGGTTCACACTTACCATGCCCCCATACACGTATCCTCCCAACTAAGCATGTTTCTAACTCACACATATCACAATGCTATCCGCATAGCACACAATAATGAGATCATCATAACAAGCATACCAAAACTCTAGAGGGTTAAGGATATACCAAGCTACCGCTCCACTCTAATCATAGGCCTCGCCGCAAGGCGCATAGTCAGTAGGCGTGATGAACCAGCCACGATCCCGGCGTCGAAGTCGAATATCCGCGCTTCCTTGGTAGGACAGCTCGCAAATGGCTCCCGCTGGCCGCATGCAAAACAAACTCCCAATCTAGCACGACACTCTCCAAAATGGAGTCTACCACAATGGTCACAACGAGGTAGGGGTGGCTTCACTGGTTAACACCCCGCTCGCCAAAAATCTGAACCTCGAGCCCCGACCGCCTCAAGACGCGGAGGACCACTCATCGTGGGGGTATATAACTAGCTCGCCGAGGCGGTCCGCCAAAGCCACCAGCGACTCGCTGCCCCGGCCCTCTTCGCTGATCTGTGTCATTCCGCCGACTCTCCGTGCCTCACATCCAGTGCATGAGCTCGCATGCGGCAATGTCCATGCCCGGCCAAGAGAAACACCCGCACAAGATTCGCCATATAATCATCAAGCCTGCTGACGTAGCGATGCACCTATCCTCCATATCTCGCAACTAGCGCAGGACATATCGAGCCAAAGAATCGAACTCGACATTGTACTCCCGACAAAGGCGCCTCTCGCCTCGCACAAAAATTCTACTGCCTCCTCATCCGCGGAGGCAAGAAGTGCGTGAGGAAAGCCTCAAAACTCATCCCATACCGCGAGGTGCATGCTTCCCGAAAGCTCCATGAATCAAACCAATCGATCGCGGATCACGCACCGATGCGTAACCAAAGGTCAGCGCATCGGTCTCAAGCCTCGATCACCCGTGATGATCCGGTCAGAATCGGATGAACTCCTCGCGATCATCCTCGCCTCGACCCGTAAAACTCGCGCGCTACAACTCGTAAAGTCCCGAGCCTCAAACTATTCGCCGAAGTGAACCATCGGTTATCGAACCGAATCACTGCGATCCACTGCTCTCATATCTCGCCACAACTCGCCAATAATCGCCATTCTCAGGACCCATCTCTCGCCCACCTGGGACCGAGGCTCGTGTATCAGAGTCTCAGCAGCCATCGCCGCGCTTTAAACTCGCTGCCGGGCGGCGCAATAAACTCGCTGCCTGGCACCGCTCGTATCGATCGCTCGCGCTCGAACTCCTCTCAGATCTCACTAGCGCTCTCGCCGCTTTGCCCTTCGGGCTCGTTGCTTTGCGCGAGGCATAATCGTAAAAACGAGATACGCTGAGGGGTCCAACTTACAACACGCCTCTAAGGCACGATCTCGTAATGAGAAGAATGGAAACCAATCCTAAATGTCTCGCAGCCTCTCGACATAGACGTAGTGCACAACACATCGATAATCAAGACTTACTAGACACGGTTCAGACACTTTCCGAGGATTAATCGCTTCGATACCACTTTTGTAACGACTCTGCCCGGCTCCGCATCGTGCCTTACCTCGCACCCTAGTGATACATACATCGAGAAAATCAGCGAACACAAAACAAGAGTCATTTAACAAGAGATAAATGAATAAACAAAGCAACCAAAACAGCTTGCCTTCAAAGATATACATAAAACCTGCATGCTTTAATCCTTTTACAACCTCGCCACAACAAGATTACATGCACTTAAGATATACACGACTATGACGGACAGTGCCTCGCCATACCTCGAATGTACAAGAACCTACAACTCAGTGGAACACCTACTAAAAGATAAGCCTCCGAGAAACGGAGCTTCAAATGCTACTGAATCGATCCTATGAGCGAGGATCCACGCATCGATGTACTTCTACTCATGCAGATGAACGCACTTCAAGGAGGTCGCATAACAGTACCAAGTATGTGAAATCAGATAATATCAGAAATGAAATCATACTAGTCTATATAAAGCAGAGACATGAGTGATAACCAAACTACAGCTCACAACATAAAACACCATCACTCCAATATAACCATGGGTCTCACGCCCACCACATCAATCAGTTCGTGATTATGGCCGTGATGCCTCTAATCGCAGACGTGCAGACATGTCCATGATGCAACAATAATACCAATGTCCCATGGCCACATGCCCCGAATTCTCGTGATCGTGTAGACATGTCCATGTGACTCAACAACAAGACAAAGAATCCAAATGGAAGCATACCCGCGCGCTACGATCGTGGTCGTGATGTCCAAAGGGAAACAATAAGACAACTTTCCAAATGGACGATACCCGCGCGCCACGATCGTGGTCGTGATGTCCAAAAGGAAATCACAAGGCGATAATCGAAATGGAAACATACCCGCGCGCCACGATCGTGGTCAAGATATCCAAAGCGACAACCACAAGACCTTAACCAAAATGGAAGCATACCCGCGCGCTACGATCGTGGTCAAGATGTCCAAAGCGATTAACAACAATAATACTATCATCAGAACGCACTGCGGAATTTCTCCGCCACCGCAGACATCCAAGTAAGTTCTCAACTACCAACCGAATTCTCCATCGAGACGCGTAATACGTAAACACAACGCTTGTACAATAAAGGCTATCATCACAAGCATAGGCAAGTTTCACAACAACAAGCATAGGCAAGTTTCACAACAACAAGCATAGGCAAGTTTCACACAACTCAAAGTACTTTCATTTTACGCCAAAGTCCGTTTTTAACCCCAAAGTACTACATACGTTAAGTTCTTTTAAAAGAGATCCATTTCTTTTATAAGAGTCACCCGATACCGTAGTATTAGAATGACCAACCCACCTTCCTTTTCAAAACCAAGTAACAACATTCTTTCCTAAGTTCCGCTTGCCTAGTTTCAATTACTCAAGCTTCTCATTTTTCAAATGGTTTCATAGTTCCCAAACTTAATCACTTGATTCCTTTTAGAACAATTGAGTAACACATGACATATACGAGTAGTTTATTCTTGTTTATAACGATCTTATTACAAAGAATGCATGATCTAGAAAATGTAATATCATTTTGTCTCATCTTAGCTTCATGCATGGAGGTTTCACCGGTTTTAATACAACACATCATTATTCAATACATTTTCCTTTATTAACGCTGCAGTTGGTCTGTCGATACACATTCTCGATTCTCAAATCGTGATAACATTATCCCTTTAAAACCAAGTACTCATTACTCACGAATGAGGTTTCACACAAACATCCTCATTAAAACAAATAAGTTAAGTCTCTTATCTTATAAGATCAAGTCTCTTAACTTCTAACATCAAGAAACCATTTTTTACTTACATAAAGTCGTTATAACCAACTTCCCATAAAGCCGTTATAACATTTTATGTTTTAAAAACAATCAAACACGCTTAACACATGTACGCTCACCGCACTACATAGTTCACACATATCATGCTAGAAGAGATAGAAGAGGTTCACATACCTCGCGACGATTTATCGACAATAAGCAAAATGCTCCAAGTACTACAACCTTGCTAGCCCTTTCCACTCGAGTAGAATACGCTACTCTAGTACTTTCACCTATAAAGGTCACAAACGCCTATTAACCCCAAAACACAAGTTTCTATCTTTCTATAGAAAATTCAAGAAGACTCTCCCCGCAACAACAGAAACTCTCCTCTATCGAGGCCGCTACCAAGCCAACCGTGGGGTCTACACGCCTAACCTGACGTGTACAATTCTACACAAGTCTCATCGCACATACCCTATGTAAATACAAGCCTGGGCTTCTTTATTCTTCGTGCTTAAGTCAAAAGACATTGCCGAATACAAGTATAGTTCCATATATAGTATACTTCAACTATATATCCTAACAAACATGTAATTTCCAATTACAATAGAGGACAAGATAATTACTCGATAAGCCCAAAATTATCCGAAGTTTAATGTCGCCCCGAGCAAGGTTTAGCTCCACCACGCGCCCAAACCACTCCAAACAACCCTGAAGTTCTAACCAACTTCTACTCACATACCCAACCAACATGAAGATTTCTTAGGGTTTCTGGTTTGAGACTAAAGGACAAAAGGTAGTATTTCCTGACTCTACGTAAAGAGGTATCTTTGGAATACTACAAGGTACAAGGCTAAGGTATTTGGGCATTATAACAATACTGGAAGACAACTTTCTACCACGTGGGGTAGGCTCTGGCTAGCACAACTAGGCTAGGGGAGGGTGTTCTCGCCAAGGGCCTCTTTCTAAGGGGGAGAAGGGAGTTGGACGAGAGCAACAACAAGGAGAGTGAGGGATTTCAAGACTTAGACAAAGTGACGAGCTGAATGAATAAGTCTTCACAAGTGAGTGGTATTTATAGCAAAGCCAAAGGCCAACCAACGGCCAAGATCTAGCCAAGTGCTACACAAGTGTAAGGCCAAGATCAAGCCAAGTGCACCCTAACCCTACTCCACAAATCCTCACAAATATCTACACAAATATCTACCACAACTTGCCCATCAATTCTACCGCCTCTTCAAGTCCACCAACGGAGGTGCCAAGTGTTGCTCTCTCGTTGGTCCAAAACGCCCGCCTCTGGAAAAATTCGCAAAAATACTAAATGACATAGCCGAATTTTCCTTCGCAAGCTTAGTAAAACGCTTCGCCGAAAAAAACGACTTAATCAAAGGCCATGCATAATAAATATTTCGGCCATGGTGCCACGGGGTGACACGTCGCCCCGATTCGCTGTAATATTTCGCCTTCCAAAATATCCAAAATACCGAAATCTCGAAAACAAAGTGGGCACAACAAAACCGTAAATTTCTCCCGTGGGCCCCACGTGACCATTTCCGAAAATAAAATCTCAAAATTCTAATATAATCTATGAATTCCAAATACCAAATCTGGGAATCCAATTCCCATTAACGAACCTTTTTCTTCACAAATAACCGGAAACTTTTCCGTCGAAAACTCACATCTTTCTTTCTTTTCAAAATTTCTCGCTGACTCGCACGCACGCCCTCACATACATACCGCAACTACGGGTATAATGTGTTGTCGCCGATTTTCCGTGAAAATAGAGAACCCATCGCTTAGAATATTCTACAGAGTAGTCAGACGCTGATAGACGATATGGCCTTTATAGGTTGAAAGTTCCGCGAGTAGCATGTTCTACTTGAATGATGGACAAGGCTCTGCTATATAGCCGTGGAGCGTTTTGCTAATTGTCGATAATCGTCGCGAGCTATGTGATTCTTCCTATCCTCTTGAGCATGATATTTTAAAAGAATATATATATAGTACGATAGACGTACGTGTGTTAACTGAACGTGGTTTTACTCCGATGTCTTTTGACTTGAGTTTAAACAATAAGAATCTTGAAGTATTTCAAAAGAATTAAGAAACCATTTTGAAAGAAGAGTAATACTTGGTTTTAAAAGCTTAAGAGTTATACTAGCTTTATGAGAAGTTAGGTATAACGACTTAAGAGAGATAAAAAGAATGGTTTATTGATTTTAGAAGTTAAGAGACTTGATCTTAAAAGATAAGAGACTTGACTTAATTGAATTAATATGAATTTTGTTAAAAGTGAAACCTCATTCATGAGTAATGAGTACTGGTTTGTAAAAGGAATAATGTTTTACCGATTTAAATGAGAATAAGTATCGAACAAACCACAACAGGCTTAATAAAGGGAAATGTATTGACTAATAAAGTATTATTAAAACCAGAGAAACCTCCATCCGCATAGCTAAGATGAGACAAAATGATATTACATTTCCTAGATCATGGCTTAATAAGATTGTTATAAACAAGAATAACCTACTCACATAAGGCATATGTTTCTCAAATTGTTTTAAAGGAGAATTATATTATTAAGTGATTAAAACTATGAACTACTTAAACCTTTCAAAATGAGAAACTTGAGCATTTGAAATTAGTAAACTTGAACGCTTGGAAAATAATGTTGTTACTTGATTTTACAAAGGGAAGTGTTTTGGTTTACTTAAAAAGATAGTCACCTATTTTTATACTACTGTATTGTGGTGACTTTTGTGAAAGAAACGAATCTTTAAAGAGTTAATGTATGAAGTACTTGGGGATAAAACCTCAACTTGTTAACATAAAGAGAAAGTACTGTGTGAATAACTTGATTGTGTTGGTTTGTGATAGCCTCAGATGTCACGCACTGACCCCGGTCATGATCGGTACTCCTACCGGGTACCATCGTATGCATCAGAGAAAAGCAATGAACATACATGAAACAAAATCGTATAAGGTAAACATCACTAGCAAGTCGATAAAGCCGCTTTCATAAAATAACTTAACCGAAGTGAAACAAAGACATCTTATCATTACACCCAAACCACAAACGTGACTGGCACTTCTAGAATAACGATCGTAAGTGACAGGCCCCGCCATACCCCGAATGTACAAAAGTAAATAACCTCAAGGAATCATACCAAAGACAAAGCGGAGGATGGAGCTTTAAAAATGAACAGTGATCCTAAGAGCGGACCAGCAAGCTACGATCTCGACTGCAGATTTAACGCAGCTCGGCGAGGTCAAGATAACAGTACCAAGTACGTGAAATCAAAATACTGTGAATGAAAACATAAGTCCAAAACAAGCCGATGGATGAAATCAAATTACCTTTTATTGTACCTTACTAACAATGAGAACATCAATCATATACTACACGGCATGAAGAATAGGATGCTCATAATCAAAATACAATGGAAGCATACCCGTGGAATCCTTCATCATCAAGCACGCCCAAGTAAACTCATAATCGAACAATGGAAGCATACCTGCGGAATCCTTCATCACCGCGCACGCCCAAGTAACTCATAATCAACCATGGCATACCGTGGAATCCTTCATCATGCAGTACGCAAGTAACTCATAATCGAACAATGGAAGCATACCTGGAATCTTCATCACAAGCGTACGCTCCAAGTAACTCATAATCAACAATGGAAGCATACCGCGGAATCCTTCATCATCAAGCGGTACGCCCAAGTAACTTCATAATCAACAATGGAAGATACCTGCGGAATCCTTCATCAAGCAGACGCCCAAGTAACTTCATAATCGAACAATGGAAGCATACCTGGAATCTTCATCATCGGGCAGACGCCCAAGTAATCATAATCGAACAATGGAAGCATACCTGCGGAATCTTCATCACCGCAGACGCTCCAAGTAACTTCATAATCAACAATGGAAGCATACTGGAATCTTCATCATCACCGGTACGCCCAAGTAATTCATAATCGAACAATGGAAGCATACCGTGGAATCTTCATCATCGGGCGTACGCCCAAGTAACTCATAATCAACAATGGAAGCATACCTGGAATCTCTTCATCATCGCGGTACGCCCAAGTAACTCATAATCAACAATGGAAGCATACCTGTGGAATCCTTCATCATCGTGTACGCTCCAAGTAACTCATAACTTCTTTAGGCTTTCATTAACATACAAAATGAATCTCATTTTCATGACCTCATTCAAGAAAAAACCAACTCTTTAACCTTTCATAAAGTTATTATAACCAACTCCCCATAAAGCCGTTATACTAACTTTATGCTTTAAAGCTTTAGACGTTCATACTCTTTCATAAGGCCGTTACAACTAACCTCCCATAAAGCCGTTATAACTCCTTATGTTTCAAAAGATTTCGTTCTTTTTATTAACCAAGAGACTTGTACTTCAAATCAAACTCACACAATTTCCGTAATACTTCCTCATGTCACGAAATCCTTGTCTACCTTATATAGGATAAACCATTACTTAAGAATGTCGTGGTTAACTCTTAACCCAACTAACGTAGACATTTTCTTAAAACAAGTCAAGCCACAAACGGATCTACTTCATTTAAAACACGCACGCTCACCGCACTATATAGTTAAAACTACTCATGCTCAAGAGATAAGAAAGCTCCACATACCTCTTTGGTCAATCCGCTTGCTAAGCTCAACTACCGCAAGTAATATTTCAACCTATAATAATCATGATACGTTTATTAACCTCTAATCTCAATGTAGAATAATCTAAACTAAAAGCCACTAAATTCTATGGAAAATTGGGCAGCATTTCCTTTGTTTCTACTCACTTTGCCACCTTTTCAAAGGCCGATTTTTAACACTCAACGCCACATTTAAGGCTCACTCAATCCAACAATTCAGGGATTACACACCTAAACTCGTGTGTAAAATTCTGCTCCATAAGTTACAATAATTCACTTAACAATTCTAAGGTAGTTTTTAGGCTTCAACATGCTCATAAACTCTTCTTAACCCATTTTTCATATCCAAAACACATTTCTAGCATGCAATGACTCTAAGAGCATTATTTACTACCACAAGTCCTTTCTTCTTAACATGCAATACTAAAAACTAAATCTAAAGGAAGAATCATTACCTTAGAGTTTTAGCCAAACTTATACCAAATGTTTTGCTAGCTTCCTTGCCAAGAACACCACCACAAGCTAGCTACAAGCTTCCTTTTCTTGTTCTTAACTTTCAGATTTTTCTTGGGTTTTTAGAGAGAAGGAGGAGCTGATTTTTAGAGAGAGGAAGATGTTTGAGAGATGACCAAGTCTACAAGACTTGGTCAATATAAGCCATGCAAACAAAATCAGATGGGGGGGACACTTGTCACCCTCCTATGGCCTTTTTAAAAGAGAAATCAGACTTTTCTAAGTTTTTCCGCCCAAAAATCCCGCCTCGGCGCCGCGGCGCTGAAACCTCTGCAGCCCCTCTGAACTTTTGGCGCCGCAGCCCTGTCGCCTTTGTCCGAAACACATTTCTGTCCGCCTGCGCACTGAACTTGTAATTCTCATAACTTTCTACTCCGACGTCCTATCGACGAACGGTTGGTCGCGTTGGAATCTAGACTCAACGAACTATGCCCTAGGCCGTTGAAACACTTAGGAACTCTCAATGTGCTGGGTCATAACCCGCCTCAAAGTTGACCAGACCCGTCCGGAACCGTCCGTCAACCTATCCTTCGAAAATTTTAAGTCTTACCCCCTTTCGTACGTACTCAAAGGCATGACCTGAACTACGGGGTGTAACATTGTAATACTTTCTTGTTGATTTGATAAGTAAACATGTTTAGGATGCTACGTGTGTTAGTATCTTGTGATGTTTGTGTAAAGGGGTTTTCCCTTGATTGTGTTTATGTTGTTTAACGATAAGTCGTTATGATAGTATTGTACCACTCACCTCTTGACATGATACCGGGGGTTAAGCTTCCCTCCGATGCGGGGTATACTCAGGCAGTCTGGGACTATGATTCGAGAATACTACGCGTCCAGGGACCCATGCGAGCTACGAGTTCCGTGTTAGTGGCGCGGTCATATGGCCACGCGTCATGCGCGCTACGCGATCGCGAGTCCAGATTTACGCGGAGAAGCTACCTCGATGCGGGAATACCTCGCGGCCTACAGTGTGGCCTACGCGAGTCGCGGAAGTTCCGTGGATTAGACGCGACATTTGATATCGCGGCGAGTGGCGCCTTCGATCATGTGGCGGTCTAGACATACCTCATGATACAGCTTTATGACTTTGTTGGTACCGTGGGTTTTAGTAGTCGGCCATGCCTTCGCATTTACCCCAGACGGTTTTATTATGACACGTGGGACCGTGTTCATGTATTCCTTGGTGCTTTTATATCATAGATCGCCAAGAAGGAAGGTATTCCACGCATGATTGATGTTGTGGGCGTGAGACCCATAGTTATATTTGAGTGGTGACTTTGAGGGCGCGAGTCCCCGACTTGACATGATCGCTATTTATCAGGAATTGTAGTTTGGTTATCATACATGTCCCGCTTTATATAGACTACTATGATTTCATTTACATTTTCGGGCCACATACTTGGTACTTGCCATCGACCTCCTTCTGGGTGCGTCATGCCGCATGCAGGTACACCAGCTGTTGATCCTCGCCATGTGGTCACAGCTCAGCGTTGGGAAGCTCCGCTCTCCGAGGCTTATCTGTGTAGTCCTCCGTCGTAGGTACTTACATTCGGGTATAGCGGCCCCGTCCCGCCATTGTTGTTATATCATTCTTAGGTCAGTAATCGCAAAGGGCAGAGTTTGTAAAGGATGTAATCGTCGAATTTAACTCGCACAACGGCCGCATGCCCAAGATCTCACCTCAGATAAGTACGGCCATGGAACCATCCTAATGGCCCATACCCGTGGACCATCCAACGTGTCGCATGCCCAAAGGAAATAACAAGATGATACTCTGTGGAAGCATACCCGGCTACCCAACGGTCAAGATGTCCAAACAAATAACAAGATAACACCCTAATGGAAGCATACCCGGCTACCCAACGTGGTCAAGATGTCCAAGAGGATCGATAAATGGAAGATACCCGTGGGCTACCCAACGTGTCAAGATGTCCATCAATCAACCGTATAGCCGCTCCATCGGCAGACTCGTGAGCACACAACCAAACACTTGCACAACAAAGGCTACCACAACAAGCAGAGGCAAGTTACACACAACTCAAGGTACTATACATACTTTACCACAACGTCAAGTATACCATTAAAACCCAAGTATTTAACCCCTTTAAGATCAAGGTACTCCTACCTTTTATAAACGAGCCACTTATATTTTTCCATCACAAGGAGTTCAATATTTGAAAACAAGTTACTTCCCTTTTTCCAAAAACAAGTTACTAATTAAATCTTAACACTGAATCCATTCTTTTATTTTCCAAAAAGTGAACCATGCCTTTCTTTTAAACCAAAACACTTCAAATTCTTAAGTCTCTTTTCTTTTAGAAATCGAGTTCCTTACTTTGGAACTTTTAAGAAAATCAGAACTTGATTTCAATAATTCTTATTAGAGCAAATGTTTATCTAGAAATGTAATACAATTTTGTCTTATCTTAGCTTCTATGCAGATGGAGGTTTCTACTGGTTTTAATATAATTAATTGTCATTACTTTTCCTTTATTAACGCTGCATTGGCTTGTTCGATTCTTATTTCCATTTCAAATTTATGTAACGTTACTCTTTAAAAACCAAGTATTCATTTCTACGAATGAGGTTTTACGCTTTTCAACACCAATAGGTCGCTTATAAGTCAAGTCTCTTATCTTTTGAAAATCACAAACCATTCTTTTACCTTCATAAAGTGGTTATAACAAACTTCCCATAAAGCCGTTATAACACTTTATGTTTTAAACCAACCAATTACCACTATAAACATTTACGAGACCAATAGTGGCTCATTCTTTAACCACCGAAAATTGCATTAATCTGATAAGACTTTACTACTTCTTTCCACACAACGAAGCCCTTTACACTTCATATCAAGTCAAGACACAAAAGGGAAATCAAATTCCTTTAACACACGCAAGCCTACCGCACTATATATTTTACAAATAGTCATGTCAAGAGGATAGGAAGAATCACATACCGCGACGATTGTCGACACTTAGCAAAATGCTCCACAAGATTATCCCCTTAAGTAGAATATGCTACACGTAGTACTTCAATCCTATAAGGGTCATAAAACGTCTATCAATCTCTAGCTTCGAACGTAGAATAAACTAAGTGCAAGGTCCCTACATTCTTCGGAAAATCGGACATCACTTCCTTTGTTTCTACTTACTATGCCACATTTTTCAAGGCCGAATTCAATAACCAACGCCACATTTAAGGCTCAATCCAAGTTATTAGGTCTAATCATGATATCTAGCCCTAGACATATTCAACAACTACAATTTCCCTTTACAACATGTGATCTCTAAATTGAAGTTACAATCTTAAGGCTAACATGCCCATTTCGGTTTCAACAAGACAACAAGATCCAAATCTATTCAAATATAACCTGTGCTCAATTCTAAACTACTAAAATATAACAGCCTCAGGCTCAATTCTAAACTACTAAAATAAGTATTAACCCAAATCCAAGAGGAGGGGAAACTTTTACCTTTGGAGAAGCCCACAAAAGCCCCTTTCTTCCACTTCTTTTCCGTCAAACTCGTCCACCAGCGCTCCCCACAAGTTTACCCACACTTTTCCTTCTTGCCGCCGCTCCAACAATTTCTCTAGGCTAGGTTTTCTTCAAAAATCAGAGGCGGAGAGGATTTTCATTGGGAGGGTTTCCAAAATGAAATGGCCAAGTCTTCCAAGACTTGGCCCTAAAATAGGCCCCTTCTGGTCAAAAGGATGGGAGGGACACTTGTCACCCTCCCATAGGCTTTTAACAAAAATCCCCGATTTTCGCTATCGCAGAAAATCCCGCTGGCGGCGGCGCTTCCACTTCCGAAAAGTTCCAGCATTCCGGCGCCGCGGCCCTGCATTCCGGCGCCGTGGCGCTGCAACTCCCACGGACTCCCAGTACAACCGGCGCCGCGGCCTCGCATTCAGCCGCACTGCACTTCGAATCGAAACCATCGCTTTGCCTAATCACGCACCGAACTTGAAACTTCCATAACTTTTGACTCATGTCCTATCGATTTAACGGTTTGTTGCGTTGGGAACTAGATTTAACTGAATACACACTAGGATTTATAAACACCTTACAATTCTTAACACCTGCGGTACAACACTCCCAGGTAGACTCAAATCCGTCCACCACCTGTCTACCAACTTATCCTTCAACTTTCAATCTTATAATCCTTCGTATGCTCTTATCTTAACTTCTAGAATTTAAGGGTGTAATAAGATGTCTACTTGGGTGCGTAAGGCACCAACACGCCCGTTCGGGTCGTGACATCTCGCTTCATATCGAGCCCCTATTTCGCTCATCTTCATCCATGGCGCTCACTGCACGCCGCTGGTTGTACTCTTCTGGCCGGGCTTGGTCGGAAAAGAGTGCTCATCCCATAGGACACCGGCACTGGTTTCTCATGCCGTGGTATGGTTGGGACCGGAAGGCACATAGACTAGTGATAAGCGAGCCATGTCCCAATCCACCGCCGTCACCACTGATTTCGCAATGCTCGCACTATCTCTTTTCCCACATCAATCGCTTGTCCCGCCATGATTCCATATATTAGCTTAATTCTGCCTTCCGCACTGTAAAGTGCGTGATGGAATCACGCGCACGATGAAGTATAGCCAACCTTTGGTCGTTTTGGTGAACCGCACCGCCAAGGTTTTGACCCATTCTTGCCATATCAAAACAGCCCCATGGTAGCTCACTTCGCCGGCAACGGCATTCCGTCGATGCGGTTGTGCTTCGACCACGTTCTAAAGTGATTCCAATCATCGCTTTCTTCAACATCGATCGCCTTTAGTTGTCCATTTACATCTTCTCGCCGCTACTGCCATAATTACCCCTTACAAAACATCCCTTTTCCACCCTCTCCGAAAAGTTCGCATAAAATTCCCGCACCATTATTGTATTCACTGGTGTTATCTTCTCCGGATTGACAAATCTCCTCCACCCCCTTAGCTCAAGCATAGCCCGGACGGGCTCATAAATGTCTTCCTCCCCATATGTGTTACACCCCGTATTTACAGGACATGTTTTAAGAACGTACGTGAGAACTCGTAAGTGTTAAAATTTGAGACTTGTAAAAGTTTATCGGAAATTATGAATTTGTCGGAAAACGTATTATTATGACGAATGGGAGGGTGACACGTGTCACCCCCCTTTAGAGAGCTTGGACGAAAATGCCATGGACTAAATTGTCACGACCGAACTCGCCCGTGGATAGTGCCTTACCCCGCACCCCAAAGAGTCATACATCGGAGAAAATCAGCGAACATAAATCAACAACATAAAATAAAGTAGTATAAACAACAATTCGAAAACTTGCTTTCGCATATATATAAACAACAACTCTTTCAACATGAATGCTTTAATCCTTTTACAAACCCCGCCTACAACAAAGATTTACACTCTACGAATGATATGACAACAACGACGGATGTGGCTCGCCATACTTCGAATGTAAATACCTACAACAGAGGACTATACCATCGATAAGCCTCCGAGAAACGGAGCTTTCCCAAACGCTGAATCGTGACCCTAAGAGCGAGGATCAACGACTGTGTAATTTTTCCGCATGCAGATTAACGCACTTCAAGGAGGTCAAGATAACAAAAATTTAGTATGTGAAATCAAAATATCAGTAAATGAAATCATAGTAGTCTATATAAAGTGTGAGACATGTATGATAACAAAACTACAATGCACAATAAACAAGCAATATATCAAGTCGTGACTCACGCCTCAAAGTCACTCAAATATAACAATGGGTCTCACGCCACAACATCAATCATGCCCGTGGAATACCTTCCTCACCGCCAGCTTTATGATATAAAAGCACCAAGGAACACATGAACACCGTGTGTCCCACTGCGTGCATAATAAAACCGCACGGTAAGTGCGAAGGCATAGCCGATTACTAACACCTACGCACTAACAAGGTCATGAATCAGATTATAAGATCCGCTCTGCATCATTACATGATCAAAGCCGCCACTTGCCCAGTGATCTAATGCGCGTTTAGCCCCGAACTTTCCGCAGCCTCCGCATAGGCCAATCTCATCGCCCGCATGAGGTATTCCCGCATCGAGGGTAGCTACTCCGGCATCGCCCCGACTTCGCATCGCATGGCCATACGGACCGCATGCCCATAAAGGACGACACTAACTCGAACTCTCGTAGCTCCGCGATAGGCCCCGGGACCTCGCATGAGGTATTCTCGAATCATAGGTCCATCGACCGCCCAGTCACCCCAGACGGAGGCGCCTTAACTCTAATCATCTCAAGAGACGAGTGATGTAAAATACTAACACAACCGCTTATCGTTAAACAACATAAGCACAACAAAGGAAAACCCTTTACACAACATCACAAGATACTAACACACGTAAGATCCTAGCATGTTTACTTATCAATCAACAAGAAAGTATTACAAGGCTATCACAAACCAACACAATCAAGTTATTCACACAAGGTACTTTCTACTAACAAGTTCCTGCATCTATCCCCAAAGTACTTCACATTAAATCTTTAAAAGATCCGCTTTTTCACATAAGTCACACAATACCCGTAGTATAAAATAGAGGACTGCCCTTTTAAGAAAACTAAAACTCTTACCTTTGTAAAATCAAGTAACAACATTATTTTCCAACGCCCAAGTTTGCCTAATTTCAAATGCTCACGTTTCTTATTTTAGAAAGGTTTCAGAGTTCATAGTCTTATTCATTTAAGAATATAATTTCTTTTAAACAATCTGAGAAACATAAGCCTTATATGAGTAGGATATTCTTGTTTATAACAATCTTATTACAAAGAATGCATGATCTAGAAATATCATTTTGTCTCATCTTAGCTTCTATGCAGATGGAAGTTTCTACCGGTTTTAATAATACTTAATTATTAAAAACATTTCCTTTATTAACGCTCAGTTGGTTTGCACACATTCCGATTTCCAAATCAAGAAACATTCTTAAGCCGTTATACCTAACTTCCCATAAAGCTAGTATAACTCTTAAGTTTTCAAAACCAAGTATTACTTCTTCTTTCAAATGATTCAAAAATCTTTGAAATACTTCAAGTTCTTTATTAACACATAACAAGCCGCTTATAGTTCAAATCGCTACCTTTTAAGAACCACAAGTATTTTCTTATCAACATAAAGCTATTATAACCAACTTCCCATAAAGCCGTTATAACACTTTATGTTTTAAACCAATCAAATACATTTAGCACATGTACGCTCACCGCACTACATAGTTCACACATATCATGCTAGAAGAGATAGGAAGAGGTTCACATACCTCGCGACGGTTATCGACTAATAGCAAAACGCCCAAGTACCTCCAACCGCTTCGCTACTCCTGCCAAGTAGATCGCGCCACACGAGTACTTCAACCTATAAGGCCACAAGGCGCTTTATTAACATAAAGATCCCTTCGTAGAACATTCTACGTAAAATTGCAAGATTCCCCGCAATGGTCAGAATCTCCTCTCTTCATCTGGCACTACCAAGCCAACCAAGTGGGGTTATACGCCTAACCCGAACGGTACAATTCTACTCCACAAGACTACTACACAAGTCATCAGAATACACCTATGTAAATAAACAAGATTCTTCTTTCAAAAGGTTTATTCTTCAGCTTAAGTCAAAAGACATCACGACAACAACGCTCAGTTCTATATATAGCATACTTCAACTATATAGTCTAACAATCATGTAATTTCCAATTAGAATAGAGGACAAGATAATTACCTCGATAAGCCCATAATTATCCAGAAGTATAAAGTCGATCCCGGCAATCGCTTAGCTCCAACTCACAGTGCTCACCCGCTCCAAACAACCCTTAGAAGTTCTAACCAACTTCTACTTATGACTCCAACTAACTATGGAGATTTTCCTGTGGTTTCGGTTTTGTGGATCGACGGAAGTATAATAGTATTTCCGGCTTTTTGTATAGGTATAACCTCAGAGTACTACAAGGTATACGGCTAAGGTAATTGGGTATTATAACAATACTTTTGAGAGTATTTCTACACCACAAAGTGGTATTATACGAAAGCAACTAGCAGTGGGTACCCACGGCCACACTACTAGGAGGGGCGCTACTTCCGCCAAGGGGGCCTCACGAAATGGGGAGGGGGAGCTCTCAAGACTTAGAGATTTTTTTTGATGAAGAAGTCTTCAAAGGGAAGGGGTATTTATAGGTCAAGTGAAGGCCAACCAATGGCCAAGATCTTGCTAAGTGCAAGGCAAGTGTAGGCCAAGATTCACCCACGTGTCCTCGACCAACTAACACACAAAATATCCTACCAACTACACCTCCATTTCGGCCCAATCCGAGCCCTTACGTCCGCCAATGGGAGGGTGCCAAGTGGCGCCTCTGTTGGCCCAACACGCTTCGCCTCTGAAAAATCCGCAAAAATTAAAATGACATAGCCAAATTCCCTACGAAAGTCGTGGAAACGCTTTCGTCGAAAACGACTCTAAACGGGTGGAACAAAATTAATTCGCCAAGCCTTAGTACAAGTTTCAAATTTTCACGCACGCCCCACGCATACTCAAAAATACGGTATAACATTCTCCTTAGAAACATTCGTCCCGAATGTTCCTCTAAGTCTCAAACAAACGCGCCATGATAGTCTTCACTACTATACTTACGAGAACAAACTCGCCACACCGCCACGTATACACCCGCGCATTACTCATTCAAGTCCACGAGGAAACACCTCTAACATCACCAAAGTAATGATCACATCTATGCTCAGAATACATGCTTCTCCCTTTACTCGCCGCATCTTCTACCGCGAACTCGATCACATTCCTCATCGCTTGCTTCCAAAACTCGGGTTACTTTCTAACGTGGTCATCATTAATCGGGAACACCGATACCACTTTGTCACTTTGCTCGAGGCATTAACCTTCAGCGATTCCCACAAATGGTACCGCTTTGTCACTTTGTCGCGAGCCTTGCTCCGACGACCCAACAAATGGTACCGGTTGCTTATGATCCTCGAGGCATGCCCTACGCTCTTCTCGACGTGCCATACGGAGAGCTCGGTTCGTTTCGCAGAGGCTCGCCTTTATACGCCACCCGAACATAACAATAACGAAAGATCGACGCATCGCTTCTCCTAAATCGGACGCAAATGCTAATCATATAGCAACCCGCCTATTCCCATGAACTCAAAAGGCCCAAAATAACTCGCTAAGTTTCCTCGCTTTCCAAAACTCGTCACACTTAACCGTGGTACTTCAAGAAGACCGACCGTCCAACTCAACTGTTGCCGCCGCCGATTATCCGCACGATATCTCCGAGCGCCAGAACCTCTTCTAGACAAGCTTCACTATCCACACCGGAATGCTCAACTAACTTCCCGAACCTTGCCAACATCGAACCAATCGACGCAAGAACTTACACTTCCGCCTCTTACAAGGCTTCATAAGGCGACATCCGAACAATCGAAATGGTAGCTTAAACGCCTCCTCTACAGAGACAACAATCCCCACAACTACCCCAAATCCACACACCGCCCGGCGAATGCGATTCTCGAGACTTACCCGAAGTTCTTAACACATGCTTGTAAAACTTTTAGAAAACGAAATACCAGAATTGGCTCCACTGTCTGCCATAAGGTGAAGGTAGGCACCCCGTGCAGCCTTACAACCTTTCTGATCAATCAACACTGCCGAGTGAACGGTCCCGACCGAAGAACACGATGGGCCGCCCCCATCGGCCCGACCACTGGTCGAACGCATCCACGAACTCATACGCTGGTTAACTAAACCTGGGCCTAACACCCTCGTGACCCTACCACAAGGCGGGACCACCACAAACTTACCCCACCACCATACATGCCGCGGGTTGACCCGCAACATGGCCTCAACCCGACCCGGCATCGCGCAAAACACTAGCTCCCCGAAGGAATAATTTCTCAAATCATGTTACGAAAACCTAGCGGTCTTCCTAGCTCGACTACCTTCTTTCAAATCACGCTACTCAGGGACTTATCCCACAAACATAGCTCACGTGCACTATGCACTCCTATAAGGGTCAAACATAATACTACACCTTTTCTCGAGATGGCCTCACCTTTAAGGTCTTTACGTAAAAAGCTCTAAGGCTCACACCTTCTCTATCCCCCAAAATCTTACTCGGTTAAACAACCATGATCTAATCACGACTAACACACTGCTATCAGAACATAGCACTTAAGGTATACTCACCTTATGCACTCCCATTTCGTCTAGAGGGTTAAAGATATACCTATATCTACTGCTTCACTCCCCTTAGTCGTCCTAATCAAACCTGCCCCGTAGGGCGCATAGCTGAGGGAGATGACAAACTACCCACCGATCCTGAAGGCTAAGTCCTCCTACAAGGACACCCCATCGACATCGACACGACGGTCGAGGTACAACAAGATTAACTAAAAGACGACATTCCGGAATGACGCCTCACACATGAACCTAAGCCACGGAGTTCTCGACCAACTCTCGCACACCCCGAACGCCCCAATATTGTGGAGGACCACTGCGACCGTGGATGTGCATAATCAAATCACGTGAGGTGATCGCCTCGAAAGTTACCAAAGGACTCGCCGCTGCTCGCCCTTCTCGCCTCCCGTTAACCCGCCGATCTCACGCTTTCGCCCTGCTGCGCATAAGCCCGCATACAAAGTGCCATGCTCGCCTAATCAAGGATTACTTGCACAACCTTCTCTAGGTAGTCATCAAGACTCGCGATACATCGGTATACTCGGTAGCCAAATCCATAGCTAGTAACAGCCGCCTCTTTGCAATCTATATTCTCTGCTCCTGGCCGTGGAACCGGGCGTTCATACCATGGCCGCAGAGGAACTGCCGCTGCAGCTAAACTCTCAAGCAGCGACGCCGCAAAACTCCCGAATGACGCACCACCCTGCGTGATGATTTGGCTGTGTGCCACGTAACCCTCTCGAACTCTACTCGCAGCCTCCTCGGCCGCTTTGCCTCCCGGGCGGGTTGCCTACGCGAGGCATAGCGGTAAGGAAAGAAATACGTTTAGAGGTCCAACTTACAACACGGCTAAGGCACGATCTCGAGTGAGAAGAATAGAAACCAATCCTAAATATCCTATAGCCTCTCGATTATTGATGTGGTGCACAACACACCGATAATCAAGACTTCATCGATACGGCTCAGAGACACTTTCCGAGGATTAATCGCTCTGATACCACTTTGTCACGACCCAACCGGGCCGTGATCGTGCCTACCCGCACCCCGAGTCATACATCGTAGAAAAATCAGCGGAACATAAATCAACAACATAAAATAACGAAGTATAAACAAATAATTCAGAAAACTTGCCTTTCGCATATATATAAACAACAACTCTTTCAACATGAGCAGTTTAATCCTTTTACAAACCCCGCCACAACAAGATTACATGCACTTCTACGAATGATATGACAACAACGACGATGGGGCCCGCCATACCCTCGAATGTAAATACCTACACAAAGCAGGGACTATACCATCGATAAGCCTCCGAGAAACGGAGCTTTCCCAAACGCTGAATCAGACTCAAGAGCGAGGATCAACGATCGTGTACCTTTTCCTGCAGATGAACGCACTTCGGGCGAGGTCAAGACAACAAAAAGTATGTGAAATCAAAATATCAGAAATGAAATCATAGTAGTCTATATAAAGCAGAGACATGTATGATAACAAAACTACTGATACAATAAACAAGCAAATATATCAAGTCGTGACTCACGCCTCAAAGTCATCACTCAAATATAACAATGGGTCTCACGCCACCACATCAATCATGCGTGGAATACCTTCCTCACCGCCAGCTTTATGATATAAAAGCACCAAGGAACACACATGAACCCGTGTCCCACTGCCATAATAAAACCGTGCGGTAAGTAAGGCATAGCCGACTACTAACACCCACGCATCAACAAGGTCATGAATCGTATCATAAGATCTGTCTGCATCGTCACATGATCAAGCGGCCACTTGCCCGCAGTATCTAATGTGCGCGTCTAGCCACGAACTTTCCGCGGCCCGCGATAGGCCAATCTCATCGCCCGCATGAGGTATTCCCGCATCGAGGGTAGCTACTCCTGCATCGCCCCGACTTCGCATCCGCACGGCCACATGGACGCGTGCCCGTAAAGGACGCACACTAACTGAACTCTCGTAGCTCGCATAGGCCCCGGGACTGCGTGAGGTATTCTCGAATCATAGGTCCATCGACCGCCGAAGTCTACCCAGACGGAGGGCGCTTAACCCCTAATCATCTCAAGAGATGAGTGATGTAAAATACTAACACAACCGCTTATCGTTAAACAACATAAGCACAACAAAGGAAAACCCCTTTACACAACATCACAAGATACTAACACACGTAGCATCCTAGCATGTTTACTTATCAATCAACAAGAAAGTATTACAAGGCTATCACAAACCAACACAATCAAGTTATTCACACAAGGTACTTTCTACTAACAAGTTGAATTGTATCTAACCACAAAGTACTTCACACATGAAATCTTTAAAAGATCCGTTTCTTTCACATAAGTCACACAATACCCGTAGTATAAAATAGAGTGACTGTCCTTTTAAGAAAACCAAAACTCTTACCTTTGTAAAATCAAGTAACAACATTATTTTCCAACGTCCAAGTTTGCCTAATTTCAAATGTTCACGTTTCTTATTTTAGAAAGGTTTCGTAGTTCATAGTCTTATTCATTTAAGAATATAATTCTCTTTTAAACAATCGGAGAAACATAAGCCTTATATGTGAGTAGGATATTCTTGTTTATAACAATCTTATTACAATGACCATGATCTAGAAATATCATTTTGTCTCATCTTAGCTTCATGCAGATGGAAGTTTCTACCGGTTTTAATAATACTTAATTATTAAAAACATTTCCTTTCATTAACGCTGCAGTTGGTTTGTGGTACACATTCCGATTTCAAATCAAGAAACATTCTTAAGCCGTTATACCTAACTTCCCATAAAGCTAGTATAACTCTTAAGTTTTCAAAAACCAAGTATTACTTCTTCTTTCAAAATGATTCAAAAATCTTTTGAAATACTTCAAGTTCTTTATTAACACATAACAAGCCAGTTATAGTTCAAATCAGTTACCTTTTAAGAACCACAAGTATTTTCTTATCAACATAAAGCTATTATAACCAACTTCCCATAAAGCCGTTATAACACTTTATGTTTTAAACCAATCAAATACATTTAGCATATGTCGTCACCGTACTACATAGTTCACACATATCATTCTAGAAGAGATAGGAAGAGGTTCACATACCTCGCGACGGTTATCGACTAATAGCAAAACGCTCCAAGTACCTCCAACTGTCGGCTACTCCTTTAAGCCAAGTAGATCGCGCCACACGTAGTACTTCAACCTATAAGGCCACAAGGCGCTTATTAACATAAAGATCCCTTCAGAGAACATTCTACGTAAAATTCGCAAGCTTCCTCCCGCAATGCAGAAATCTCTCCTCTATCTGGAATTGGCTACCAAGCCAACCAGGGGGGGTTATACGTCTAACCCGAACGGGTACAATTACTCCACAAGACTACTACACAAGTCTCGTAATACGCCCCATGTAAATACAATTGATTCTTCTTTCGAAAAGGTTTATTCTTCAGGCTTAAGTCAAAAGACATTGCCGACAACAACGTTCAGTTCTATATATAGCATACTTCAACTATATAGTCTAACAATCATGTAATTTCCAATTACAATAGAGGGACAAGATAATTACCTCGATAAGCCCATAATTATCCAAGTATAAAGTCGATCCTGGGCAATCGTTTAGCTCCAACTCCGTGTGCTCCGACCCGCTCCAAACAACCCTTAGAAGTTCTAACCAACTTCTACTTATGACTCCAACTAACTATGGAGATTTTCCTTAGGGTTTCGGTTTTTGTGACTGACGGGAAGTATAATAGTATTTCTGGGCTTTTTGTATAGGTATAACCTTAGAGTACTACAAGGTATACGGCTAAGGTAATTTGGGTATTATAACAATACTTTTGAGAGTATTTCTACACCACAAAGGGGGGGTATTATCACAAAGCAACTAGGTGGGTACCTACCACACTACTAGGAGGCGCTACTCTCGGCCAAGGGGGCCTCACGAAATGGGGAGGGGGAGCTCTCAAGACTTAGAGATTTTTTTGGATGAAGAAGTCTTCAAAGGGAAGGGGTATTTATAGGTCAAGTGAAGGCCAACCAATGGCCAAGATCTTGCCAAGTGCAAGGCAAGTGTAGGGCCAAGATTCACCCATGTGTCCTTGACCAACTAACACACAAAATATCCTACCAACTACACCTCTCCATTTCGTCCAATCCGAGCCCTTACGTCCGCCAATGGGAGGGTGCCAAGTGGCGCCTCTTGTTGCCCAACACGCTTCGTCTCTCGGAAAAATCCGAAAAAAATAAAAATGACATAGCGGAAATTCCCTACGAAGTCGTGGAAAGCGTTTAGTCGAAAAACGACTCTAAACGGGTGTTGTGAACAAAATTAATTCGGCCAAGCCTTAGTACAAGTTTCAAATTTTCTACGTACGTCCTTACGTACATACTCTGAAAATACGGGGTATAACATAAATGGTCATTTGACCTTTGGTAGGATGATTAAGTCTTGCAACTTGTAGCATGAGAGAATTGACCAAGTAAATGACCCCACTTAGACTTGATATTTAGTAGAAACTCATCCATACCTCACAAGTGTTCTAATCTACACCCTCCAATGTTTTATATATTCATCCACATTGCAAGACTAGTTCCATACTTAGAAAAATTTCCACAAATATTGTGCTACACTTTTAGGAGCTCTCGGCCAAGCTCACTCCAAGAAGAATTTTTTTTTGTTCCATGTCCAATAATCTTCCCACTTTAAACCAAGGTTCCTAAGTGTAGTGTAAGCATATCTCAATAGAAAAATCTCGGAAAAAGATAGTTTTCGGATTAGTCGCAAAGTGAAAACCTAGTGGCTTTCTAGGTTTTGGATTGGAGGTTTGAAGGAAAGTTGTTGGTATTGTTCTAAGGGTCTCAAGTAGAGGATTGAAGTGTCTTGAAGAGTCTCTAAGTTGCTAGGGAGCGACTTCGGATTTGGAATTGGATTAAGAATCGTTGAGGTATAATCTTGTTCTTTGAAAGTATTACAAGATTATTTATTTTGTTGTTAGCTTTACTTGTTGCTCGCATGAAGTATGTGTTGAAGTTTATAAGGATTATAGATCGATTGTAGTCTTGGAAATTCGAAATGAAATGTAGGCCATGTTAAGATGGATTACAATTTGATCGTTATTAGAAATCGTCGCATGTTACTTACTTAAAGATTTTGGTTGTTATAATCAAATGCGACTTGATATCATGTTATGCTACCAATTTGGATTGAAATGGAAATTGGATAAGAATTGGTATCATTGAACTCAAGGCCAAATTGTACTTATAGTTGTAATAGTTTGTTATTCATTTGTATTGGACTACCTTATAGATTGTGGTGAGCCAATCAGGGCTGTTTGGTTATTGTATTCGCCTTGAAAAGGTGGCATAGTAATAGAAACAAAGGAGGTGTCATGTCCATTTTCCGTAGCATTTGGCGACTTAGCACTTAGAATATTCTACGTTTGAAGTAAGAGGTTAATGGACGTATTGTGACCATGATAGGTTGAAGAACAAAGTATAGCGTATCCTACTTGAAGAATGGGATAGCTCAAGGTTGAAGTACTTTGGAGCATTTTGCTACTTGTCGACAATCGTCGCAAGGTATGTGAACCTCTTCCTTCCTTTGGCATGATTCTATGTATGGAATATACATGTGGTATCATTTCATGTTTCCTGTTACTCTTAGAAGTTAAGAGGTAGTTGTGTGATCTACTCTATGTAGAACTTTTCCTATCTTTAAGCATGACTAGTTGAACGTATGTAGTACGGTAGACGTACAAGACTTTGACATTCTTTGCTAGCCTTATAAAATGCCAAGTCGGGTGAGTTAGGAAGTTAACTCACTTCTTTGAAAATATTAAGGATGTCTTAAGTCTTAGTAAAGTTAAGGGACTTGAAGAGTTTTGAAGTATGTGATACTTGTTCCGTTTTAAACGTATAAGTCCCTTGGATAGGAAATTGTTTTTGACTAAGGCATAAAGTTAATATAACGGCTTTATGGGAAGTTAGTTATATTTGCTTTATGGAAAGATAAATGACTTGTTTTTAATGAAAAGGCAACTTGATTTTAAGGCATCAATTGCCTAAGGTTTTATAATAAAAGGAGTCACTTGAGTTCAAAAGGTTAAGAGACTAATTGTATTTTTGAAAGTTAAGAGAATTGATTTGAAAGTATTTAATACTTGGTTTCAAAAAGTAGAAGTCTCTTGGTTATAAAAAGTTGATCTAAAACCATAAAAAGAGGATATAAGCTTTTATGGGAAGTTGGTTATAACGGCTTTATGGAAGGTTAAGAAGAATGGTTTTCTTGATAATGTAAGTAATGAGATGATTTGAAATAAAGAAAGAAGAGCAAACTGTTTTTAAGGTATTTGTAGGGTTTTAAGAAAGAAGTCAACTTGTTTTAGAAGGTATTGTATTTCTAAAAGGTATTGTGACTTGTCTTGAAAGGTTTATAGGACTTGATACTATAGTTGTTAGTATCACAGGCGTTATACCTACGCGCACTATATGACATTATCGACCCAGAATGGGCCGGCGATACCTTACGCGCACTATATGACATTATCGACCCAGGAATGGTCCTGGCAGTATACATTTATGGAAAGAATATATGACATTATCGACCCAGGAATGGGCCGGGCAGTATACCTACGCAGACTATATGACATTATCGACCCAGGAATGGGCCGCAAAGATACCTTTACGCGCACTATATGACATTATCGACCAGAATGGGCAGGCAAAGATACCTTTACGCGCACTACGCGACCTTGATCGTCCCATTGCGGGTAGTGTAGGTGCCCCTCCTAAAAGGGCCGGATTATACTTATGAAAGATAAGTAAGTTATACAGTTATGAACTTAATGATTTTTCCTAATCATGTACGTAAGAATGTGGCTATATTTTTTTTATTGAGAATGAAAAAGATAATAAGGTGCGATTAAGTTCATAAGTGGTAATGACACGGCAGATCTGTATGTATTTTATACTTGTCCTTGTCATTCTTTTGCATGATTATGATCGCTTATCAGACGTTATTTCGTTCCATATTCTGCACTGTTGTGATCGACTTCTTCGAAGGCTGCGTTAAATGCCCGCAGTTTTAGGTACCCGGGTTGCGATCCTTGCTCTTAGGATCTCGCTTGATTTTGAGAGAAAGCTCCATTTTCTCCGAGGCTTAGCTCTTGAGTACGGTGTTCTCGAGGTAGTAGATTCATGTATATTCGTGGGTATGGCGGGCCCTGCTCCGCCACAGTTGTTACGTTAAAACTCTTAGAGGTCTGTAGTCACATTTGTGGGTCGGTTGTAAAGAAATGAGGCAAATCGGTTGTATATATTTATGTCCGGAAGGTAGCCCTATCGGCTAACTCGTTGTTTTTATTTCGTTGTTTTATTTTATAAGGTTCATGTATGTTCATTGATTATCTCGATGTTTCTGGCAGGGTGCCATGTAGGGCACCGTCCCGGCCTGGTCGTGACAAAAGTGGTATCAGAGCAGTTAATCCTCGGAAAGTGTCTACAGACCATGTCTAGTAGTCTTGATTATCGGTGTGTTGTGCACCACATCTATAATCAGGAGGTCGCAGGACATTTAGGATTGGTTTCCATTCTTCTCTTTCTAAGATCGCTGAGAAATGCCTTATTAGGTTGAATCCTCTCCGACCTATTCTTATGAAACGCTTATGCCTCCTGGCGCACGGCCCGAGAAAGGCAAAGGCAGGAGTCGCTAGAGGTACACGTAGGGTTACCAGGACTCCGGGCACGCACTATGCACGAGGTAGTAGGCTGGGCAATGAGTTCAGCCACGCCGGACAGAGAGCCGAGAGCGGCGGAGCTCCAGAGGTTCCTGCGAGCCTCGCCCGCAGCCTTGGCAGAGTTTAGAGATTATGGAGAGCAGATCAGGCTATTGACTGACATAGTGTTAGGGCAAATACGGGAGAGCGGTAGCTAACCTTGAGCCGGGCATGGATCCGGATTTTCTGGGTTGTCATCCGCCCAGTTTTATGGTTCGAGTCCGGCGGAGGATCCGCAGGAGTTCGTTCGGCAGCCTACGGACTATGCGAGTTCTTAAGGCTTCGGAGGCAGAGCGTTATACTAGCCTCTTACCGGTTACGCGATATTGCGTTGAATCGTTTGAGTCATGGAGCCGACGAGAGGGATGATGCTCTTCCAAGCTTTGGGAGGAGTTCACAGAGGCCTTTATGGATCACTTTTTGCCTCCCGAGATGAGGAGGGCCCGTAGATAGATTTTTGACCTTGAGGCGTAATGGAAGGACTATCAGTGAGTATAGCACGAGTTTGACTCTGGCCATGCGCACACCATTGTAGCTAACATGACGGATAGAGTTCATCGTTATGTGATGGGGCTAGACCGTCATATGATTACTGCATGCTTGGGGGTGGCTCTTCGGCCCGGTATGGACATTGCTAGGATGCAGGCCTATGCACAGGGGATAGAGGATAGAGAGAGGGAGGATCAATTTGACTCAGGCCAGCCCAAGAGGCCAAGACATCGAGTCTCAGAGCGCTTTTAGAGGTGACAGCCTCAGCAGCAGACCAGGTCTACATCAGGCCAGACCGAGTGCTCCTCCACGATTTTCGGCGAGGTTTTCACGACCACGGAATGCGGGAGCCGGCCAGTCTCTAGAGCTGATTCTCGGAGATGGGGTTCCAGACGAGGCCACCTTTGCCTCCACGCGCGATGTGGTAGGTTACATTCTGGGGTATGTCGCGCCAGACGGTGCTTGTTTTTCTTGTGGTCGCTTCAGGCCATATGTTAAGAGAATGTCCTTATAGAGGGGGTCCTGGTGGGACAACACAGTCTACTGGATCAGTTGCGGGTTCTTCGCCTTCAATAGCTAGACAGGATGTCCATGCACCGACAGGCCGTGGCAGAGGTCATGGTGGAAGTTCCCAGCTTTAGCGGTCCTTTGAACCGCCTATATGGTTTCAGGTATGTCCTTGACCCTTTAGAAACTTGTATGCATGATAAAGTTGTGGTATGTTTAAGTTTTATGAACAGATTATATTGAGACTATGTATATGTTAGAAGGAGTTGGAAGTACGAAAAGATAATCTCTTTTGGGCTTATGATGGACGGATAAGCATGTGCGAGGTACTAGGGCCATGTGTGGCATTATTAGTATGTCGGTATTGTGAAAGGAAATTATGTCGCCAATTATAAGTTTGACTCCGAAAAGAACATTCGGGGACGAATGTTTCTCAGGGGGGAAGAATGTTACACCCCGTATTTATAGGACATGTTTTAAGAACGTACGTGAGAACTCGTAAGTGTTAAAATTTGAGACTTGTAAAAGTTTATCGGAAATTATGAATTTGTCGAAAAACGTATTATTATGACGAATGGGAGGGCGACACGTGTCACCCCCCCCCCCCCTTTAGAGAGCTTGGACGAAAATGCCATGGACTAAATGGTCATTTGACCTTTGGTAGGATGATTAAGTCTTGCAACTTGTAGCATGAGAGAATTGACCAAGTCAATGACCCCACTTAGACTTGATATTTAGTAGAAACTCATCCAAACCTCACAAGTGTTCTAATCTACACCCTCCAATGTTTATATATTCATCCACATCAAGACTAGTTCCATACTTAGAAAAATTTCCACAAATATTGTGCTACACCTTTAGGAGCTCTCGGCCAAGCTCACTCCAAGAAGAATTTTTTTTTGTTCCATGTCCAATAATCTTCCCACTTTAAACCAAGGTTCCTAAGTGTAGTGTAAGCATATCTCAATAGAAAAATCTCGGAAAAAGATAGTTTTCGGATTAGTCGCAAAGTGAAAACCTAGTGGCTTTCTAGGTTTTGGATTGGAGGTTTGAAGGAAAGTTGTTGGTATTGTTCTAAGGGTATCAAGTAGCGGATTGAAGTGTCTTGAAGAGTCTCTAAGTTGCTAGGGAGCGACTTCGGATTTGGAATTGGATTAAGAATCGTTGAGGTATAATCTTGTTCTTTGAAAGTATTACAAGATTATTTATTTTGTTGTTAGCTTTACTTGTTGCTAGCATGAAGTATGTGTTGAAGTTTATAAGGATTATAGATCGATTGTAGTCTTGGAAATTCGAAATGAAATGTAGGCCATGTTAAGATGGATTACAATTTGATCGTTATTAGAAATCGTCGCATGTTACTTACTTAAAGATTTTGGTTGTTATAATCAAATGCGACTTGATATCATGTTATGCTACCAATTTGGATTGAAATGGAAATTGGATAAGAATTGGTATTGTTGAACTCAAGGTGGCCGAAATTGTACTTATAGTTGTAATAGTTTGTTATTCATTTGTATTGGACTACCTTATAGATTGTGGTGAGCCAATTGGGGCTGTTTGGTTATTGTATTCGGCCTTGAAAAAGGTGGCATAGTAATAGAAACAAAGGAGGTGCTGTCCTATTTTCCGTAGAATTTGGCGACTTAGCACTTAGAATATTCTACGTTTGAAGTAAGAGGTTAATGGACGTATTGTGACCATGATAGGTTGAAGAACAAAGTATAGCGTATCCTACTTGAAGAATGGGATAGCTCAAGGTTGAAGTACTTTGGAGCATTTTGCTACTTGTCGACAATCGTCGCGAGGTATGTGAACCTCTTCCTTCCTTTGGCATGATTCTATGTATGGAATATACCTGTGGTATCATTTCATGTTTCCTGTTACTCTTAGAAGTTAAGAGGTAGTTGTGTGATCTACTCTATGTAGAACTTTTCCTATCTTTAAGCATGACTAGTTGCACGCATGTAGTGCGGTAGACGTCAAGACTTTGACATTCTTTGCTAGCCTTATAAAATGCCAAGTCGGGTGAGTTAGGAAGTTAACTCACTTCTTTGAAAATATTAAGGATGTCTTAAGTCTTAGTAAAGTTAAGGACTTGAAGAGTTTTGAAGTATGTGATACTTGTTCCGTTTTAAACGTATAAGTCCCTTGGATAGGAAATTGTTTTTGACTAAGGCATAAAGTGAATATAACGGCTTTATGGGAAGTTAGTTATATTTGTTTTATGGAAAGATAAATGACTTGTTTTTAATGAAAAGGCAACTTGATTTTAAGGCATCAATTGCCTAAGGTTTTATAATAAAATGAGTCACTTGAGTTCAAAAGGTTAAGAGACTAATTGTATTTTTGAAAGTTAAGAGAATTGATTTGAAAGTATTTAATACTTGGTTTCAAAAGTAGAAGTCTCTTGGTTATAAAGGAATGAGTTGGTCTAAAACCAAAAGGGTTATAACGGCTTTATGGGAAGTTGTTATAACGGCTTTATGGAAGGTTAAAAGAATGGTTTTCTTGATAATGTAAGTAATGAGATGATTTGAAATAAAGAAGGGCAAAAGCTGTTTTTAAGGTACGTTGCTTAGGGTTTTTAAGAAAGAAGTCACTTGTTTTAGAAGCCGGTATTTGTATTTCTAAAAAGGTATTGTGACTTGTCTTGAAAGGTGGATAGGACTTGATACTATAGTTGTTAGTATCCAAGCGATACCTTCACGCGCACTATATGACATTATCGACCCGTGAACGGGCGGCAAGATACCTACGCGAGCACTATATGACATTATCGACGAGAATGGGCGGGCGATACCCACGGGCGCACTATATGACATTATCGACCGAGAATGGGCGGGCAGTATACTCACGCGAACTATATGACATTATCGACCCGAAAGGCGGCAAGATACCTTAGGCGGACTATATGACATTATCGACCCGAGAATGGGCGGGCAAAGATACCTTACGCGCACTATATGACATTATCGACCGAGGAATGGGTCGGCGAAGATACCTTTGCGCAGACTACTATATGACATTATCGACCCGGGAACGGGCGTTATACCTTACGGGCAGAACTATGTGACCTGATCGCGTCCAGATTGGGCGGGTACAGGTGCCCCTCCTAAAAGGGCCGGATTATACTTATGAAAGATAAGTAAGTTATACAGTAATGAAATTAATGATTTTTCCTAATCATGTACGTAAGAATGTGGCTATAGTTTTTATTGAGAATGAAAAAAGATAATAAGGTGCGATTAAGTTCATAAGTGGTAATGACACGGCGGGATCTCGGTATGTATTTTTATACTTGTCCTTGTCATTCTTTTGTACGATTATGATCTTTCAGACGTTATTTCTGTTCCATATTCGTACTTTTGTATGCGACCCCTGGGCTGCGTCATGACCGCAGTTTTAGGTACCAGTGGCGATCCTCGCTCTTAGGATCTCGGTTGATTTTGAGAAAGCTCCATTTGCTCCGAGGCTTAGCTCTTGGTACGATGTTCCACGAGGTAGTAGATTCATGTATATTCAGGGTATGGCGGCCTCTGTCCCGCCACGCTGTTACGTTAAAACTCTTAGAGGTCTGTAGTCACATTTTGTGGGCTTTGTAAAGAAATGAGGCAAGCTGCCGTTGTATATATTTATGTCGGAAGGTAGCCCTATCGGCTAACACGTTATTTTTATTTCGTTGTTTTATTTTATAAGGTTCATGTATGTTCACTGATTATCTCGATGTTTACGGTAAGGGTGCCTGGTAGGGCACCAACGCGTCCTGGTGGGTCGTGGCAATATGATTCCTTTGGTAATCCATTCCGCTTTCGTATTGCAGTGCGTATCAAGCCTTTTGTATCTTTGGAAGGCTTTTTTCACGACCCGAACCCGGGCCCGTGACTGGTGCCTTACCCCGGGCACCCAAGTAGACATACATCAGAGTAATCAGCGGAACATAAAACAAGACATGAAATAATATGAAGTGTAAGCAGTTTTGAGAAAAGTTGCCTTCGGCATATATATATATATAAACTTAAATCCGACGATATCCTTTTACAAACTACGCCACAACAAGATTGCACTCTAAGAATGATATAACAACAATGGCGGGACAGGGCCCCGCCATACCCCTGAATGTAAGTACCTACAACGACAGGGGACTATACCACTGATAAGCCTCCGGAGAAACGGAGCTTCCCAAAACGCTGAACTGTGATCCTAAGAGCGAGAATCGACCTGCATTCTCACTGCGGCATGAACGCGGCCAAGCGAGGTCAAGATAACAGTACCAATGTCACGACTGCTCGGGGGCGTATCGTGCCTTACCGGACACCAAGTAGTCATATATCGAGAAAATCGGAATATAAAACAAGACATGAAACATTGTAAAATGAGACACGCTTATCGAAGAAAAGCTTGCCTTTCGGCATATATATATAACCCAAGTTTTGCGATTACATCCCAAGCATAACAGACTACACCTCTAAGGAAGTAAACAACTATGGCGGACAGGGCCGCCATACCTGAATGTACAAAACTATCTACAATACAGGGAGATCATACCCAACAGTAGAGCCTCCGGAGAAGATGGAGCTCCTGACACCAACGCAAAGATCCTAAGGATGTGGATCTAGCACCTGCTTGCCCTTACCTGCGGCATGAACGCAGCCCCCCGAAGGAGGTCAGTACAACAGGTACCAAGTATGTGAAACTGAAAATACTGTAAATGAAATCAAGTATTTAAAACCATTTGCGAATCAGTTCAATTGCACATAGTGCCATATTACAACAAGAACAATAATAGGTAAACTGTAACAGGTCTGTTCTAGGCCGCGAATGATCGAAGCAAGGCCAAACGCCCATAGTATCATTATGCATGCCTAATCTCGACTCTCGCAATCGCATAGGTCACACATGCACCCGCATTAGGTATTCTCGACGGGGTAGCTAACCGGTACCCTCCCCGGACTCCCGCAGTCCACATAGTCTCATACACCGCATAGTCACACAGACCGCATAGGGCATCCCCCGCATCGGGATAAAACACCCGGAATGATCAATCCTGGAACTCCCACAGCTCCGCATAGTCACATAGACTGCATAGGCCGTATAGACCCGCATCAAGGGTGGCAAGCCCTCGGTATAATAAGTCGAGGGTAGGTGATATAATAACGATAATGACTTACCGTTTAGCAACGTAAGCACAGCAAGAATGACCCCTTTCACAACATTACAAGACACTAACACATGTAGCATCATAATATGTCTACTTATCAAACAATCTTACTACACTTAACAGAAATCAATACAAGGCTTTTATAAACAAACAAGTAAACAGTTCCTTTTATCTTTCTTAAGTTGTTATACCTAACTTCCCATAAAGCTAGTATAACTCTTTAAGCTTTTTGTTTAACAACCAAATATTTCTCTTGTTAAAAATGATTGATATTCTTTTGAAATGTATCAATTTTCTTATTATTCAGGCTTAAGTCAAAAGACATTAGTAATTATTATTCAAAGCTTAAGTCAAAAGACATTGCCGTAATTATTATTCAGCTTAAGTCAAAAGACATTGCCGTAATTATTATTCGCTTAACACACGTCACGCCTACTATATATATATCTTAAAATATCATGCTTAAGAGTATAGGAAGAATCACATACCTTCTTGGCGAACTCCACCTGCCAAGTCGAATATGTCGCGCGTAGAGAATCAGCCTATAATAGTCAAATACGTCTATCAACGTCTAGACTACTCTGTAAACAGTTCTAAGCAGAGGGTTCTCTATTTTATGGAAATTTGGGCAGCACTTCCCTACAGTAAGCTATACGACATCAGAAAAAGCAGTCTGTGATGAGTGCAGTTCAATTATTCCTCTTTTATACCCTTCTACTGTGATAACAGTTCAATTCTATTCTTGTAATATCCTTCTAAGTATTTATACTTATTCCTATACTTCTACAGTATGTATTCTCTAATTATAAAAGAAGAATAAGATTATTTACCTCGATAAGCCCAAAATTATCCAAGTTAAAAGTCGCCGAGCAAGGTTTAGCTCCTAATTTGTATGCGCTCAGATAGCTCCAGAACCCTTAGAAGTTCTACACAACTTCTGCTTAAATACTATAAGGATTTGGGCTAGGGTATTTAGGAATAGTAACTATACTTGGAAGACAACATTTCTACCAGGAGGGGTAGGTTTCGGCCAGGCTTTCTTTAGAGGGGGCTCTCGGCCAAGCCACTTAGGCTAGAGGGGAGAGGTGTTGACTAAAAGGCTCACAAGGGAGAGGGGAGGATTTTCAAGACTTGGAGAGTGATTTGTGGATGAAGAACTCTTCATCTTAAGGGGGGTATTTATAGGTCAAGCAATGACCAACCAATGGCCAAGATGATGCCAAGTGCAAGGCAAGTGTAGGGTCAAGATTTGGGCAAGTGTCCTTATCCATCTACTACACAAAAATATCCTACCAACTCCTTGACAAAAAGGGCCATCCAATTCGTCCCATTTCCGCCTCAAGTCCGCCAACTAGAGGGTGACAAGTGTCGCCCTCTCGTTGGTCCAAAATGTTTCGTCTCTCGGAAAAATCCGCAAAAATTATAAATGACATAGCCGAAATTTACCCTACGCGAGTTTAGTAAAACGTTTCGTCGAAAAACGATTCTTTAAGTGAGTTGTGCACAAACATTTTCGTCCAATGCCTAACCAAGGCTAACTTTTTGTACGTACGTCCTCACGTACATACTCTGGAAATACGGGGTATAACAACCAAGTATGTGAAACTGAAAAATACTATAAATGAAATCATAGTAGTCTATATATAAAGCAGGAGACATGTATGATAACCAAACTACAGTTCACAATAAATAAGCTGTCACGACCCGATCCCGGGCCCGTGACTGGTGCCTTACCCCGGGCACCCTAGTGATACAACATCAGAGAAAACCAGCGGAAATAAAAACATAAACATGAACATGAGACAAGATAATAAAACAGGCCAACCAAACGGTTACCTTCCATTAAAATATATATAAACAACTCTTTCAAAACGAACAGTTTAATCCTTTTTACAAAACCCGCCCACACGGCTGCACTTCTAAGATTTACAACAACTATGACGGACAGGGCCTCGCCATACCCGAATGTACAAGAACCTACAACTCGGGAACACATACTAAAAGATAAGCCTCAGAAGGAACTGAGCTTCCCAATACGCCAAAGGTGATCCTAATAGCGGGATCGACAAATGTACCTCACTGCGGCATTTAACGCACCCAAGGAGGTCGATAACAGTACCAAGTATGTGAAATCAGAATCACGTAAATGAAATCATAATAGTCTATATAAAGCAGGAGACATGTATGATGACCAAACTACAGTACATAACATATAACCAGTAACATCAAGTCAGGGACTCACGCCCTCCAAATTATCACTCGTGCGTGGAATTTCTTCCTCATCACGGCGGCTTTATGATATGACAATACCAAGTGAGTATGCATGAACACCAGTCCCACTGTCATAAAAACCGTATAGGACAAGTATAACTACCAGATCCGACCGTATCAATAATATAATGCAACCAAACACGGCCGATACGGCAAGTGCGAGCCGACCATCGGATACCAAGGCCGGCCACGTAGCCGACCGGGGCAAGTCTGGTGACCACGAGGACGGTCAGATCACGAGACTTCCACCACAATCGAATCGGGCAAGCGCGAGGGCCGACTACAGGTACCAAGGCCGAATCAGCCATGAGGCGGCAAGTACGCAGAGCCGACTCACTGTGACCAAGGCGAACAAGAAGAAACCTCGCGGAGAGCTAGTCCATAAAATAACCATTCTTGCACAACCAAGGCTATCACCACAAGTAAGCAAGTTGCGCAACAACAAGCATAGTGTTACACAACACAAGTATAGGCAAGTTACACAACAACCGTATAGGCAAGTTACACAACACAAGCATGGCAAGTTACACAACTCAAAGTTACTTTCATTTTATGCCAAAGTCGGGTTTTTAACCCTAAAGTACTACGACGTTAAATTCCTTTTAAAGAGATCCATTCCTTTTATAAAAGTCACGATGTCCGTAGTATAAAGATAGAGTGACGGCATTGTTAAATAAACAAAATGCTTTCCTTTGTAAAATCAAGTAACAACCTTATTTTCCAAACGTTCAAGTTTGCCTAATTTCAAATGCTCAAGTTTCTCATTTTTAGAAAAGGTTTAGTAGTTCATAGTTTTAATCCTTTAAAACATAATTCTCCTTTAATGATTTGAGAAACATATGCCTTATATGTGAGTAGTTTATTCTTGTTTATAATCGATCTTATTAAGCGCCATGATCTAGGGTATGTAATATCATTTTGTCTCATCTTAGCTTCATGCGGATGGAGGTTTCACCGGGTTTTAATACAATACTTCATTATTCAATACATTTTCCTTTATTAACGCTGCGGTTGGTCTGTCGATACACATTCGATTTCGAAATCAAGAAAACCTTATCCCATTAAATAAAACCAAGTACTCATTACTCACGAATGAGGTTTCACACAAGCATCCACATTAAAACAAATAAGTTAAGTCTCTTATCTTATAAGATCAAGTCTTTAACTTCTAACATCGATAAACCATTTTCTTTACCTTTCTTAAGACATTATACCTAACTTCCCATAAGCTAGTATAACTCTTTTAAAACCTTTAAAACAAAGTGTTACTCTCCCTTCAAAACGATTTATAAATCTTTTGAAATACATCAAGTTCTTTATTATAACTAGCCAGTTATAATCCACATCAGTTACCGTTTAAAACCACAAAGTATTGTCTTATTGACATAAAGTTGTTATAACGACTTCCATAAAGCCGTTATAACACTTTATGTTTTAAAACAATCAAACACGATTAACACACGTACGTCTACCGTACTACATAGTTCACACGTATCATGCTAGAAGAGATAGGAAGAGGTTCACGTACCTCGCGACGAGTGCCGACTAATAGCAAGCGCTCCAAGTGCTTCAAACCGCGGCTACTCCTTAAGCCACGTAGATCGCACCACACGTAGTACTTCAACCTATAAGGCCACAAAGCGACTTATTAACATCTAGATCTCATCATTCCATATTCTACGTAAAATTGAAGACCTCCCCGCAATGGCGTAAATCTCCTCTCTATCGAGGCCGGCTACCAAGCCAACCGGGGGGGGTTAACACGTCTAACCGGACGTGTACAATTCTACTACAAGTAATGTTACACAAGTCATCTTTATGTCTGATCCTATGTAATTACGATTCGATTCTCTTCTTTAAATTCAGCTTAAGTCGCAAGACATTCCGTAAGTATTATTCAGCTTAAGTCAAAAGACATTGCCATAATTATAATCAGTTCTATATATAGTATACATCAACTATATATTCCTCGACATGTAATTCCCAATTACAATAGAAGGTCAAGAGTGTTTACCTCGATAAGCCCAAAATTATCCGAGTTTATATGTGATCTGAGCAAGGTTTAGCTCCTACTAAGGCGCTCCAATCGCTCCAACAACCCAGAAGTTCTAACCAACTTCTACTTATAACTTCAACTACGGTGAAGATTTACTTAGGGTTTCGTTTTTGGTAGAGGAAGTATAATAGTATTTCCTGACTCTACGTATAGAGGTAACTTTGGAAGTACTATAAGGTATATGGGCTAGAGTATTTTGGGCATTATAAAAATACTAGGAGAGTATTTCTATACCACAAAAGGGGGGTATTATACAAAAACAACTAGGCTAGGGGGTACCAGCCAAACACCACAAAGGGAGGGGTGGCTCTCGGCGAGGGCTCACAAAGGGAGGTGATTTGAATGAGAACTACCTAAGGGGAGAGATTTTAACACTTAGAAAGGATTTTTGGATGAAGAAGTTCATCAACATAAGAGGGGTAGTGAGAGGTCAAGGGATGGCCAACCAATGGCCAAGATTATGCCAAGTGCAAGGCAAGTGTAAGGCCAAGATTGGGGCAAGTGTCTAAGCCAACTTGCACACAAAATATCCTACCAACTCCAAGACAAAACAAGCCACCTTGTTCGTCCCTTTTGCCGTCCACGAGGCGATGTGAGGTGACACTTGTCACCTCCCGTTGGTCCAAAATGTTCGTCTCTCGGAAAAATCCGCAAAAATTAAAAATGACATAGCGGAATTTTCCTACAAAAGCGTGGAAGCGTTTTCGAAAACGACTCTTTCGCACTTGTGCACAAATTTGAAACTAGCCAACTTTAAGGCTCAAATTATTATCGCACGCCTCACGTACATACTGCGGAAATACGGGTATAACATTCTCTCCTTAGAAACATTCGTCGAATGTTCCTTCTCAAGCGGATAACGATAAAGTTCTTCTAATAAGTTGCCAACACCACAACCGCCACTTAAACAACACTGCACGCAAATACTTATATCCAAGTCCACGAGGAAACACCTCTAACATCACAACTTTGTCACTTTGCGCGAGGTTCTAGTGTCACTCCGACCCAACAAATGGTGCCGATCGCATGCGATCCACGAGGTCTAAAATATACATCCTTCGCACCTTCTCTCTTTACAAGAAATGATCATATCTATGCTCGCAATACATGCTCGTCTCTACTCTTACTCGTCGTACTCTTCTAACACCGAACTCTTCTAGTATCATGCCATACCGCTTTCCAAAACTTTGGAGTCACTACCCCAAACTTGGTCATCTTACTAGCCTCGATCTTCCTTAAGGCCATTCCCGGCCTCACGATCATCTGGTCGAAACACCCACGAACTCATACGGTGTGGTCAACTAAACTTGGGCCTAGCACCTCGTGACCCTACCACCGGCGGAACCACCTGCGCTGACCCCACTTTGAAGCCGGCGGGTTGGCCCTCAACATGGCCCCAACCCGATCCACTAACGCATCACGCTCTTGTTCCCCGACCCGGAACAATCTTACCTCAACAGGTCATGAAAGCTACCACTTCCATTCAACACTACTCAAGGAAATTATCACACAACACATTCTAGGCATAAAATGTATTAACAAGGATCACTTGAAAAATCTGGTACTCAAGACGACCTTACATCTAAGGTCTCAACATGAAATATTCTAAAGTTCACACTTTCCATGCCCCCATACAAATCCTTTCAACTAGCCAAGCTTTCTAACTCATAACCATCATAACGCTATCGAACGTAGCATACAATAATAAGGTCATCATATCATGCATACAAATCTTTAAAGGGTTAAGGATATACCTGAAAATAGGCGGTTCAAAGGTCCGCTAAAGCGGGAACTTCCACCGCGACCTCTAGGGGCCACGGTACGAACATCTGCCTATGGAAGGTGAAGAACCCGCATCGCTAGTAGTCCATGCTATCCTACTGCTTACTCGGGTGGACGATCTCTTGCAGATAGCCTGCTAGCGCAAAAATAACAATCTCAGAGTTAGTACGACACTCTCCTTATGAAGCTTTCCACAACGCCACACGAGACAAGGGCAACCTCATCCGCGAGCACTCGCTCCTCGAGAATCTGAAACACAGGAGCCACGACCGCTCTGAATATCTCGAGAAGGTCGAGGCTGTGGAGGACCACTCTGTCTTGGAGGCGCATAAGCGCTCTTCTTGAGGCGGTCCGCCTCGAAAGTCACCAGACCTGCTTTGCGCCTCTTACGCTACCCTCGTCATTCCGTCGATTTATCCTCTCTCACATCCCGGCATAAGCTGCACGCGGCGATGTCCATGCGGTGAAGAGCTACACCCAACAACTCTCGCCAGGTGATCATCGAGCCTGTAACAAATCGGTGCACTCGATCCTCCATACTAGCTACCAACGCGGGACGTCTGGGCCGATGAGTCGAACTCCACATTGTACTCCGAACCGCACGCCTGCTGCAGTAACACCAAAAATCTCGCCCGAGCCCTTCATGCGCGAGGCAAGAAATGTGCAAGAAAGGCCTCGAGAATTGGCCCCATAAAGCCGAAGTGCATGCTCTCCCGACGGCTCCCACGAATCAAACGATCATGCGGTATCGCGCGGTGATGCGAACCCTAGGACCACCGACTCGGTCTCCGATGCCTTGATCACTCTATGATCCGTCAGAATCGCTTCGGATGAACTCCTGTGAGATCATCCTCGGGCCTCGACCCATAAAACTCAGCGGCCTACAACTCGGAAAATCCGTAGCCTCGAACTATCTCGATCTAGGGTGAACCACGAGTGCTCATCGAGGCTGCGTCGGCCTATCCTCGGAATCTGCCACAACCACGCCATCAATCGGGCCCACTTTGTAACTCATCTCCTGCCTCCGCATCGCGGATCGAGGCTCAGTATCTTGTGGCCTCGCCACGCTTCTACTCGCAGACTCCTCTCGCTGCTTTGCCATACGGGCGGGTTGCCTTACGCGAGGCATCACCGTAAAAGCGAAATATGTCGGAGGGTCAATCTTATCACCACTCTAAGGCACGATCTCGAATGAGAAGAATGGAAACCAATCCTAAATGTCCTATAGCCTCTTGATTATAGATGTGGTGCACAACACATCGATAATCAAGAATCTACAGGACACGATGCGTAGACACTTTCAGAGGATTAGCGCTCGATACCACTTTTGTCACTTTGTCGCGAGCCTGCCCGACGACCAACAAATGGTGCCGGCTGCTTGCGATCCACGAGGTTTGGACCTTCCGGGGACGTGCCATACGGAGCCACGGTTCGGTCTGTTCCGTGGTAGAGGCTCGCCTCTTTATACGCTCGCCCCGGGAGAGGTCGATCACAACAGTACCAAGTATGTGAAATCAGAATATCGTAAATGAAATCATAATAGTCTATATAAAGCGGGAGACATGTATGATGACCAAACTACAAGACATAACATATAACTAGTTACATCAAGTCGTGACTCACGCCTCCAAATTATCACTCGTGCGTGGAATTTCTTCCTCACCTTGGCGATTTATGATATGACAATACCAAGGAGTATCATGAACACGAGTCCCGCGTGTCATAAAACCGTATAGGACAAGTATAACTACCAGATCCGACCGTACAATAATATAATGCAGCAAAACACGGCCGACACGGCAAGTGCGAGAGCCGACTACGGATACCAAGGCGGTCACGTAGTCGACGGGGCAAATCTGAGGTTGACCACGGGGACCAAGGTATCACGAGATCCCGTCACTACACCGAGCAGGGCAAGTGCGAGGTGACTCACAGGGTACCAAGGCCGAATCAGCCATGAGGCGGCAAGTACGAGAGCCGACCACGGGGACCAAGGCGAACAAGAAGAAACCTCATGGAGAGCTAGTCCATAAAATAACCATTCTTGCACAACCAAGGCTATCACCACAAGCATAAGCAAGTTGCAACAACAAGCATAGGCAAGTTACACAACACAAGTATAGGCAAGTTACACAACAACCAAGATAGGCAAGTTACACAACACAAGCATAGGCAAGTTACACAACTCGAGTTACTTTCATTTTATGCCAAAGTCGGGTTTTTAACTCTAAAGTACTACGTCGTTAAATTCCTTTTAAAGAGATCCATTCCTTTATAAAAGTCACCCGATGTCCGTAGTATAAAAGATAGAGTGGCGAGCATTGTTAAATAAACAAAATGCTTTCCTTAGTAAAATCAAGTAACAACCTTATTTTCCAAACGTTCAAGTTTGCCTAATTTCAAATGCTCAAGTTTCTCATTTTTAGAAAAGGTTTAGTAGTTCATAGTTTTAATCCTTTAAAACATAATTCTCCTTTAATGATTTGAGAAACATATGCCTTATATGTGAGTAGTTTATTCTTGTTTATAATCGATCTTATTAGCGACCATGATCTAGGGTATGTAATATCATTTTGTCTCATCTTAGCTTACATGCGGATGGAGGTTTCTCTTGGTTTTAATACAATACTTCATTATTGATACATTTTCCTTTATTAACGCCGCGATGGTCTGTCGATACACATTCGATTTCAAATCGGTAAAACCTTATCCCATTAAATAAAACCAAGTACTCATTACTCACGAATGAGGTTTCACACAACATCCACATTAAAACAAATAAGTTAAGTCTCTTATCTTATAAGATCAAGTCTTTTAACTTCTAACATCAAGAAACCATTTTCTTTACCTTTCTTAAGACATTATACCTAACTTCCCATAAGCTAGTATAACTCTTTTAAAACCTTTAAAACCAAGTGTTACTCTCCTTCAAAACGATTTATAAATCTTTTGAAATACATCAAGTTCTTTATTATAACTAGCGATTATAATCCACATCGATTACCTTTTAAAACCACAAAGTATTTTCTTATTTACATAAAGTGTTATAACCAACTTCCCATAAAGCGTTATAACACTTTATGTTTAAAAACAATCAAACACAGTTAACACGTACGTCTACCGCACTACATAGTTCACACATATCATGCTAGAAGAGATAGGAAGAGGTTCACATACCTCGCGACGAGTGCCGACTAATAGCAAAACGCTCCAAGTACTTCAAACCGTCGGCTACTCCTTAAGCCACGTAGATCGCACCACACGTAGTACTTCAACCTATAAGGCCACAAGGCGCTTATTAACATCTAGATCTCATCATTCCATATTCTACAGAAAATTCGGCAGCACCTCCCCCCCCCGCAACAGCGTAAATCTCCTCCTCTATCGAGGCCGGCTACCAAGCCAACCGAGGAGTTAACACGCCTAACGGACGTACAATTCTACTACAAGTAATGTTACACAAGTCTCATCTGTAATACCCTATGTAATTACTGATTCTCTTCTTTAAATTGTGCTTAAGTCGCAAAGACATCGTAAGTATTATTCGAGCTTAAGTCAAAAGACATTGCCGCAATTATAATCAGTTCTATATATAGTATACATCAACTATATATTCTACGACATGTAATTCCCAATTACAATAGAAGGTCAAGAGTGTTTACCTCGATAAGCCCAAAATTATCCGAGTTTATATGTCGATCTTGAGCAAGGTTTAGCTCTACTCGGGCGCTCAATCCGCTCCAACAACCCTTAGAAGTTCTAACCAACTTCTACTTATAACTTCAACTACGGGTGAAGATTTACTTAGGGTTTCGTTTTTGGTGAGGAAGTATAATAGTATTTCCTGCTCTACGTATAGAGGTAACTTTGGAAGTACTATAAGGTATATGGGCTAGAGTATTTTGGGCATTATAACAATACTAGAGAGTATTTCTATACCACAAAAGGGGTATTATACGAAAACAACTAGGCTAGGGGTACCAGCACTACCAAACACCACAAAGTGGAGGTGGCTCTCGCCAAGGGCTCAAAAGGGGAGGTGATTTGGACGAGAACTACACTTAAGGGGGGGGAGAGATTTAACACTTAGAAAGGATTTTTGGATGAAGAAGTTCATCAACATAAGAGGGGTATTTATAGGTCAAGGGATGGCCAACCAATGGCCAAGATTATGCCAAGTGCAAGGCAAGTGTAAGGCCAAGATTAGGGCAAGTGTCCTAAGCCAACTTGCACACAAAATATCCTACCAACTCCAAGACAAAACAAGCCACCTTGTTCGTCCCTTTTGCCGTCCACTCAAGGCCAATGTGAGGGTGACACTTGTCACCCTCCCGTTGGTCCAAAATGTTTCGTCTCTCGGAAAAATCCGCAAAAATTAAAAATGACATAGCCGGAATTTTCCCTACAAAAGCTGTGGAAACGTTTCGTCAGAAAACGACTCTTTTCGGCACTTGTGCACAAATTTCGAAACTAGCCAACTTTAAGGCTCAAATTATTATCGACGCCTCACGCATATACTGGAAATACGGGGTATAACATAAGCAGTCATGTCAAGTCAGGGACTCACGCCCTCAAAGTCATCACTCAAACATAACTATGGGTCTCACGCCCACAATATCAACATGCCCGTGGAATACCTTCCTCACTGCCGGCAGTCTATGATATAAAAGCACCAAGGAATACACATGAACACCAGGTCCCACCTGTGTCATAATAAAACCGTACGGGGTAAGTACGAAGGCATAGCCGACTACTAAAACCAGCACTAACAAGGTCATAAACTATATCACGAGTGCTCTGCACCGCCACATGATCGGCCGCCACTCGCGCAGATCAAATGTCGCGCCTAATCGAACTTCCCGTGACTCCGCATAGGCCACTCACATAGGCCCGCATGAGGTATTCCCGCATCGAGGTAGCTACTCCCGGCATCGCTCGACTCGCGACCGCACGGCCACATAGACGCATGGTATAACCCCGCTGTTATACCGTATTTCCGCAGTATGTAATGCGAGGCGTCGTATATAAATTTAAGCCTTAAAGTTGGCATGGTTAGAAAATTTGGGCACAAGTGCCGAAAGGAATCGTTTTGACGAAACGTTTTACTAACTGCGAAGGAAAATTCGGCATTGTCATTTATATTTTTGCGGATTTTTCCGAGAGACGAAACATTTTGGACCAACGAGGGTGACATGTGTCACCTCACATTGGATGAAGCGGCAATGGTGGACGAATTGTGGCTTGTTTTGTCAAGTAGTTGGTAGGATATTTTGGTGGTAGATGGATAAGGTGCACATGGCTTAATCCTAGCCCTACACTTGCCTAACACTTGGAAGAATCTTGGCCATTGGTTGGCCATTTCTTGACCTATAAATACCCCTCTAAGTGATGAACTTTCTTCATCCAAAATCATTTGCTAAGTGTTAAAAATCCTCCTCTCCTTGTGAAGCTTTCGCTCATCCAAAGCCCCCTCGAGAAGCTTTGGCCGAGAGGGTACCCCCCCTAGCCTAGTTGATTTCGTATAATACCCTTGTTGTGGTATAGAAATACTCTCCTAGTATTGTTATAATGTCCAAATACCTTGGCCCAAATACCTTGTAGTATTCCCAAGGTTACACTTATACAAAAGCCCGTAAAATACTATTATACTTCCTTTAGCCACTAAACGAAACCCTAAGGAAAACCTTCATAGTCGGTTGAAGTGTTAAGTAAGTTGCGTAGAACTAAGGGTTGTTTGGAGCGGTTGAGCACTGAGTAGGAGCTTAACGTTGCTCGGAGCGACATTAAACTGGATAATTTTGGGCTCATCGAGGTAAATACTATCATTCTTCTTTTGTAATTGGAAATTACATACCGTAGTAGTATAGAAATGAATATAAGATTCATAGAAGAGAATTGATGTAATAGAAGGATATTACGTAATAGACTTGAATCAAATCGCATCGGAAGAATATTAAGATAGAAGATTAAATCGTACTTACTTAGAATTTGTATTCTGATGATCGATAACCTTTATTGGTTGAATGTTACGCAAGTAGCATGTGCTACTTAGAAGGTGGACAAGGCTAGCGGTTATAGCCGTGGAAGCGTTTGCTTATAGTCGATAATTGTCGCGAGGTATGTGATTCTTCCTATACTCTTGAGCATGAAGTATTTTAAAGTAATATATATATAGTACTAGGCGTCGTGTGGCAATGTCTTTTGACTTAAGCCCAATAATAAGAATCTTGAAATATTTTAAAAGAGTATATATAGTAGATGACGACGTGTGTTAACTGAATGTAGTGTCACGACAATGTCTTTTGACTTAAGCCTGAATAATAAGAATCTTGAAATATTTTAAAAGAGTATATATAGTACGGTAGACGTACGTGTGTTAACTGAATGTAGTGTCACGGCAATGTCTTTTGACTTAAGCCTGAATAATAATGATCTTGAAGTATTTCAAAAGATTTAAGAAACCTTTTTGAAAGAAGAGTAATGCTTGGTTTTAAAAAGCTTAAGAGTTATACTAGCTTTATGGGAAGTTTGGTATAACGTCTTAAGAGAGATAAAAAGAAGGGTTTACTTATTAGAAGTTAAGAGACTTGATCTTGAAAGATAAGAGACTTAACTTAATTGAATTAATATGAATTTTGTGTGAAACCTCATTCGTGAGTAATGAGTACTTGGTTTTTAAAAGGAATAACGTTTTACTGATTTCGGAAATCAGAATGAGTATCGACAAACCACTGCAGCTTTAATAAAGGAAAATGTAATGAATAATGAAGTATTATGAAAACCAGTAGAAACCTCCATCTGCATAGAAGCTAAGATGAGACAAAATGATATTACATTTCCTAGATCATGGCTGCTTAATAAGATTGATTATGAATAAGAATAACCTACACTCATATAAGGCATATGTTACTCAATTGTTTTAAAAGCGATTAAGACATTGAACTATGAAACTTTTCTAAAATAAAGAGACTTGAGTCATTGAAATTAGGCAAACTGGAACTTTAGGGAAAAGAAAGGCATTGTGTTGTCTTAAATTGGTTTAAAACATAAAGTGTTATAACAGCTTTATGGGAAGTTAGTTATAACGACTTTATGAAAACAAAAGAAGGGTTTTATCCTTGGTTTTAATGTGGTAACTTGACTTTAAAAAGAGAAGTGTTTTGATCCAAAAAGAAGGCATGGTATTGCCTTAAATTGGGTTTTAAAAAGGAAAGTATGGAAATTGTTTTGGTTTACTTAAAAGATGTAAGTCACTCTATTTTATACTACGGGTATTGGGTGACTTTTATAAAAGGAATGGATCTCTTAAAAGGAATTTAACATACGTAGTACTTTAGGGTTAAAACCCGGACTTTGACATAAAAGAAAGCACCTTGAGTTGTGTATAACTTTCCTATGATTGTTGTTGTGAAACCTGCCTATGCTTATTGTCATAGCCTTGTTGTGCAAGTACTGTATTTTACTCGACTACCGGTTCATGGGATGAACCGGGAATGTATTCCACCCGACTACCGCGTTCATGGGATGAACCGGGAATGTATTCCACCCGACTACCGCGTTCATGGGATGAACCGGGAATGTATTTCACTGACTACCGCGTTCACGGATGAGCAGAATGTATTCACTCGACTACCGCGTTCATGGATGAACCGGAATGTATTTCACTCGACTACCGCGTTCACGGATGAACCGGAATGTATTTCACTCGACTACGCGTCCGTGGATGGACCGAATGTAATCTATCCACTACCGAGTTCATGAGAGATGAACCGAATGTATTCCACACGTTTCTATCTCGGGTCCATGAGATGGGCGAGACATGTTAAACGTATCACATGGTTTGTACCTAGATCGCGGCGGTGAGGAGTTCCACGCACGAGGATGACTTTGAGGCGTGAGTCCACGACTTGACATGACCGCTTTATATTGTGAATCGTAGTTTGGTTATCATACATGTCTCTGCTTTATATAGACTATTATGATTTCATTTACAATATTACGATTTCATACTTGGTACTGTTATCGACCTCGCCGGGTGCGTTCAATCCGCAGTAGAGGTACATCGACCGCCGATCCCGCTTTAGGATCACATTTCAGCGTGTTGGGAAGCTCCGCCTTCCCGAGGCTTATCTTTGGTATGTTACCACAGTGCAGTAGGTTCTTGTACATTCAGGGTATGGCGGCCACTGTCCGTCATAGTTGTTGTAAAAATCTTAAGTCCAGAAAGACATTGTGAAATTGGGTTGTAAGGATTGTAATCGCTCAACTGTTTATATATATATATCTTTGAAAGGCAACCGTTTTGGTTGGCCTATTTTCTTTATCTTGATCCATGTCTATTGGTATGTTTAAGTTTTATTTCCGCTGGTTTTCTCGATGATTGTATCACTAGGGTGCAGGGTAAGGCACGATCCACGGGCGGGTTCGGTCGTGACAAAAGTGGTATCGAGCGGTTAGTCCTGAAAGTGTCTACGCACCGTGTCTAGTAGAGTCTTGATTATCGGTGTGTTGTGCACCACATCTATAATCGAGAGGCTATAGGACATTTAGGATTGGTTTCCATTCTTCTCATTACGAGATCGTGCCTTAGAGTGTGTGATAAGTTGGACCCTCGAAGTATTCCTTTCCTTACCGATTATGCCTCGCGTAAAACCCGAGCCCAGATGGGCAAGGCGATCGAGGAAGCGGTAGTGAGATACAGAGGAGCACGAGGCGCAGCGGCGAAGACTGAGCTTCCGACGGCGTTTCGCGACGCCCAAAGACCAAAGAGAGTTTAGAGCCGCAGCAGCTGTCTGAGACTACAATACACGAGCCTCGGTCCCACACTGGAGCGAGATGAGATAAGTACAGAGATGGCCCGATCGCCGTGGTCGTGGCCGATATGAGGATAAATCGGATGCAGCGATTCGATCCCAAGAGCACCCGTAGTTCACCCGGCGAGCGATAACTGAGACTACGGATTTTACGAGATGTAACCCGCGAGTTTTATGGGTGAGGCACAAGATGATCCGCAGGAGTTCATCCGGCGATTCTGGTCATGAGAGTGATCGAGGCATCGGAGACAGTCGGTGGTCTAAGTTCGCATCGGTTGCGTGATACCGCTTGATCGTGGTTTGATTCGTGGAGCTGTCCCGGGAGAGAATGCGCTTCCATTATATGGGACGAAGTTCTCAAAGGCATTTCTTGCACACTTCTTGCCTCCACGGATGAGGGCTCAGCCGCAGATTTCGACGTTGAGGCGGGGCCAGGCGACGGTTAGAGAGTACAATGTGGAGTTCGACTCATTAGCTCGGTATGTCCCCGTTGTAGTAGCCGATGGAGGACAGAGTACACCGCTACGTCACGGCTAGATGATTACTGGCGAGGCTTGTACGGGTGTAGCTCTTCACCGCATGGACATTGCCCACATGCAAGCTCATGCACTAGGATGTGAGGCACGGAGAGGTCGGCAGAATGGCCGAGATCGAGAAGAGGGCCAGGACAGCAGGGTCCTGTGGTAACTTTCGAGGCGGACCGCCTCTGCTGCAGGCTAGTTATGTACCTCCGCTTAGTGCGAGTGGTCCTCCGCGATCTTGAGGCGTTCGGGGTATTCGGAGCTGGTCGAGCTCGGGGCTTCGTTCCGCGGTATACGTGAGTTCTAGCGGCAGATTCATGTCCTCGGTGTGCGCGATGTGGCGGGCGTCGTCGGGAATGTCGTCTTTCGCGGTGCTTGTTTCACTGCGGCGTCGGGCCATGTGACGAGCGTACTTATAGAGAGGTACCGGCAGCAGACGCAGCCTACGGATCGATGGCGGTTCATCGCGCATACGGTATGCCTGCGAGTGTGCCTATGATTAGAGTGAAGCGGTAGATCGGTATATCCTTAACCTACAGAGTTTTGCATACGTGATGCAATGATTATATGTTGTGTACTATGTACAAAATTTTGCAAGTGATCTTTGTCGAATGTAAGTATACGTGGAGTGATGGTGGGAAAATCCTTGGGTAGTGTAAAATGGAAGTGGTAGCTTTCATGACTGTATAGGTAAGATTGTTCGGATCGGAAACAAGAGCTTGCGTTAAGTGGGTCGGGTTGGGGACATGTTGCGGGCCAACCCGCGGCTTTGTTCGAGTGGGTCAGCTCTGGGTGGTCCCGCCAGTGGTAGAGTCACGAGTGCTAGGCCCAAGTTTAGATGACCATCGTATGAGTTCGTGGACGCGTTCGACCGAGCGGATCGTGAAGGCCGGGAATGGCCTTAAGGGAGATTGAGGCTAGTAAGATGACCAAGTTTGGAGGTGGTGACTCCAAAGTTTTGGGAACTAAAGCATTGACTGAAGTATGATACGTATACTAGAAGAGTTCAAGTATTCGAGAAGGGCACGACGAGTAAGGAAGGAAGAGAACGTGTGTTATTTCGTGGCCAGGTGTGGCGTGGGCAACTTGTTAAAGGAACTTTATCATTATCCGTCTTGAGAAGGAACATTCGGGACGAATGTTTCTAAGGAGGGGAGAATGTTATACCCCGTATTTCCAGAGTATGTACGTGAGGGCGTACGTATATAAATTTAAGCCTTAAAGTTGGCATGGTTCGAAAATTTGGGCACAAGTGCGAAAGGAATCGTTTCGGCGAAACGTTTTACTAAACTTGCGAAGGGAAAATTCGGCTATGTCATTTATTTTGCGGATTTTTACGAGAGGCGAAACATTTTGGACCAACGGGAGGGTGACATGTGTCACCTGCATTGGATGAAGTTGGGCGGCAATGGTGGACGAATTGTGGCTTGTTTTGTCAAGTAGTTGGTAGGATATTTTGGTGGTAGATGGATAAGGTGCACATGGCTTAATCCTAGCCCTACAATTGCCTAACACTTGGAAGAATCTTGGCCATTGGTTGGCCATTTCTTGACCTATAAATACCATCTAAGTGATGAACTTTCTTCATCAAAATCATTTGCTAAGTGTTAAAATCCCTCCTCTCCCTTGTGAAGCTTTCGTTCGTCCAAGCCCCACTTGAGAAAGTTTGGAGAGGGTCCCACTAGCCTAGTTTTTTCGTATAATACCCACTTGTTGTGGTATAGAAATACTCTCTAGTATTGTTATAATGTCCAAATACCTTGGCCCAAATACCTTGTAGTATTCCCAAGGTTACACTTATACAAAAGCCCAGAAAATACTATTATACTTCCTTTAGCCACTAAACGAAACCCTAAGGAAAAGCTTCATAGTCGGTTGAAGTGTTAAGTAGAAGTTGCGTAGAACTTCTAGGGTTGTTTGGAGGCGGGTTGGAGCACTGGAGTAGGAGCTAACGTTGCTCAGGAGCGACATTAAACTTGGATAATTTTGGGCTCATCGAGGTAAATACTACTGTCCTTCTTTTGTAATTGGAAATTACATACCGTAGTAGTATAGAAATGAATATAAGATTCATAGAAGAGAATTGAACTGTAATAGAAGGATATTACAGAATAGACTTGAACTGAAATCGCATCAGAAGAATATTAAGATAGAAGATTAAACTGTACTTACTTAGAATCAGATTTCTGATGGTGATAACCTTTATTGGTTGAATGTTACGCAAGTAGCATGTGCTACTTAGAAGGTGGACAAGGCTAGCCGGGTTATAGCCGTGGAGCGTTTTGCTTATAGTCGATAATCGTCGCGAGGTATGTGATTCTTCCTATACTCTTGAGCATGAAGTATTTTAAAGGAATATATATATAGTACGGTAGACGTACGTGTGGCAATGTCTTTTGACTTAAGCCTGAATAATAAGAATCTTGAAATATTTTAAAAGAGTATATATAGTACGGTAGACGTACGTGTGTTAACTGAATGTAGTGTCACGGCAATGTCTTTTGACTTAAGCCTGAATAATAAGAATCTTGAAATATTTTAAAAGAGTATATATAGTACGGTAGATGTACGTGTGTTAACTGAATGTAGTGTCACGGCAATGTCTTTTGACTTAAGCCTGAATAATAATGATCTTGAAGTATTTCAAAAGATTTAAGAAACCTTTTTGAAAGAAGAGTAATGCTTGGTTTTAAAAAGCTTAAGAGTTATACTAGCTTTATGGAAAGTTTGGTATAACATCTTAAGAGAGATAAAAAGAATGGTTTACTGATTAGAAGTTAAGAGACTTGATCTTAAAAGATAAGAGACTTAACTTAATTGAATTAATATGAATTTTGTGTGAAACCTCATTCGTGAGTAATGAGTACTTGGTTTTTAAAAGGAATAACGTTTTACTGATTTCGGAAATCAGAATGAGTATCGACAAACCACTGCAGCGTTAATAAAGGAAAATGTAATGAATAATGAAGTATTATGAAAACCAGTAGAAACCTCCATCTGCATAGAAGCTAAGATGAGACAAAATGATATTACATTTCCTAGATCATGGCTGCTTAATAAGATTGATTATGAATAAGAATAACCTACACTCATATAAGGCATATGTTACTCAATTGTTTTAAAAGCGATTAAGACATTGAACTATGAAACTTTTCTAAAATAAAGAGACTTGAGTCATTGAAATTAGGCAAACTGGAACTTTAGGGAAAAGAAAGGCATTGTGTTGTCTTAAATTGGTTTAAAACATAAAGTGTTATAACAGCTTTATGGGAAGTTAGTTATAACGACTTTATGAAAACAAAAGAAGGGTTTTATCCTTGGTTTTAATGTGGTAACTTGACTTTAAAAAGAGAAGTGTTTTGATCCAAAAAGAAGGCATGGTATTGCCTTAAATTGGGTTTTAAAAAGGAAAGTATGGAAATTGTTTTGGTTTACTTAAAATATGTAAGTCACTCTATTTTATACTACGGGTATTGGGTGACTTTTATAAAAGGAATGGATCTCTTAAAAGGAATTTAACGTACGTAGTACTTTAGGGTTAAAACCCGGACTTTGACATAAAATAAAGTACCTTGAGTTGTGTATAACTTGCCTATGATTGTTGTTGTGAAACCTACCTATGCTTATTGTCATAGCCTTGTTGTGCAAGTACTGTATTTTACTCGACTACCGGTTCATGGGATGAACCGGAATGTATTCCACCGACTACCGCGTTCACGGGATGAGCAGAATGTATTCCACCGACTACCGTGTTCACGGGATGAACCGAATGTATTTCACTCGACTACCGCGTTCATGGGATGAACCGAATGTATTTCACTCGACCACGCGTTCATGGGATGAACCGGAATGTATTTCACTGACTACCGCGTTCATGGGATGAACCGGAATGTATTCACTCGACTACCGCGCCCACGGGATGGACCGAATGTATTCTATCCGACTCCGAGTTCGCCAGATGAACCGGGAATGTATTCCACACGTTTCTATACTGGGTCCATGAGATGGGCCGAGACATGTTAAACGTATCACATGGTTTGTACCTAGACTGCCGGCAGTGAGGAAGGAGTTCCACGGGCATGAGGGATGACTTTATTGGCGTGAGTCCCTGACTTGACTGCTTTATATTGTGAACTGTAGTTTGGTTATCATACATGTATCCTGCTTTATATAGACTATTATGATTTCATTTACGATATTTCTGATTCACATACTTGGTACTGTTGTCTTGACCTCCTTGGGGCTGCGTTCATCCGCATGGTAGAGGTCGATCATTGTCGATCCGCTTTTAGGATCACATTTCAGCGTGTTGGGAAGCTCCGTTCCTTCGGAGGCTTATCTTTGGTATGTTACCCTGAGTCTGTAGGTTCTTGTACATTCAGGGGTATGGCGGGGCCCTGTCCCGTCATAGTTGTTGTAAAAATCTTAGAGGTCTGTAGCACTGTTGTAGGCAGGGTTGTAAGTATTATAACTGTTCAAATGTTTATATATATATATGCTGAAAGGCAACCGTTTTGGTTGGCCTATTTTCTTTTATCTTGATCCATGTCTATTGGTATGTTTAAGTTTTTATTTCCGCTGGTTTTCTCGATGATTGTATCACTAGGGTGCAGGGTAAGGCACGATCCACGGGCCTGGTTTGGGTCGTGACACCGCACTAACTGGAACTCTCGTAGCTCGCATAGGTCCCCGGACCCGTAGGGTATTCTCGAATCATGGTCCTGCATCACCGAGTCTACCGCGTCGGAGGCAGCTTAACCCCCGGTATCATGTCAAGAGGTGAGTGATATAATACTAACATAACAGCTTATCGTTAAACAACATAAGCACAACAAGGGAAACCCCTTTACACAAACATCACAAGATACTAACACCCGTAGCATCCTAACATGTTTACTTATCAAATCAACAAGAAAGTATTACAAGGCTATCACAAACCAACACAATCAAGTTATTCACATAAGGTACTTTCTACTTTATGTTAACAAGTTCGGGTTTTTATCCCCAAAGTACTTCATACATTAACTCTTTAAAAGATCCGCTTCTTTCACAAAAGTCACACAATACCCGTAGTATAAAAATAGAGTGACTATCTTTTTAAGTAAACCAAATTACTTCCTTTTGTAAAATCAAGTAACAACATTATTTTCCAAACGTTCAAGTTTGCCTAATTTCAAATGCTCAAGCTTCTCATTTTCGAAAGGTTTCGTAGTTCATAGTCTTAATCACTTAATAATCTAATTCTCTTTTAAAACCATTTGAGAAACATATGCCTTATGTGTGAGTAGGTTATTCTTGTTCATAACAATCTTATTAAAGCAGCCATGATCTAGGAAATGTAATATCATTTTGTCTCATCTTAGCTTCTATGCAGATGGAGGTTTCTACTGGTTTTAATAATACTTTATTAGTCAATACATTTCCCTTTATTAGCTTTGTGGTTTGTTCGATACTTATTCGATTTAGAAATCAGTAAAACATTATTCCTTTTAAAAACCAAGTACTCATTACTCACGAATGAGGTTTCACACTTTTTAACAAAATTCAGATTAATTCAATTAAGTCAAGTGTCAAGACCCGAACCCGGGCCCGTGACTGGTGCCTTACCCCGGGCACCCTAGTGATACAACATCAGAGAAAACCAGCGGAAATAAAACTTAAACATACATTTTAGATATGGAATAAGATGAAAGAAAATAGGTGTCACGACCCGATTAAGACGTGGTGGTGCCTACCGGGCACCTGGTGATACAACATCAGTAATCAGAACATAAAGCGATACAAGACATATTATGAAATATGAAACAATAATCGAGAAAAACTTGCCTTTGGCATATATATAAACAACAACTTTTTCAACATGAGCAGTTTAATCCTTTTTACAAACCACGCTTGCACAGTACTACTGGACCTCAGAAATTATCGACAACAATGGCGGGACGGGGCCCGCCAAACCTGAATGTAAACACCTACAACAACAGAGAACTATACGGCTGATAAGCCTCGAACAGCGGAGCTTTGCAACCAATGACTGTGACCCTAAGGCGAGGATCAATGGCGGTGTACCTTTACTGCGGCATGAACGCGGCCGAAGGAGTCGATCTGGCACAATGCAGGTAGTATGTGAAACTAAAAATCGTAAATGAAATCATAATAGTCTATAAAGCGGGAGACATGTATGATAACCAAACTACGATTCACAATAATAGCGATCGTGTCAAGTCGGGGACTCGCGCCTCAGTCATCACTCAAATATAACAATGGGTCTCACGCCCACAACATCAATCATGCGTGGAATACCTTCCGCTCGCTGCCGTGATTTATGATATAAAGCACGAGGAACACACATGAACACGAGTCCGCTGTGCCATAATAACTGCGTGCGAGGGTAAATGCGAAGGCATAGCCGACTACTAACACCACGGTACCAACAAGGTCATGAAGCGTATCATAAGATCTGTCTAGGCCGTCACATGATCAAAGCGACCACTTGCGCGATGTATCTAATGTGCGCGTCTAGCCACGGAACTTTCGCGACTCGCGTAGGCCAATCAGATCGGCGCGTGAGGTATAACCCGCATCGGTAGCTACTCCCGGCGTCACGGACTCGCCGTCCGCGTAGCCACGAGACCGCGTGACCACGAGGCGCGTCACAACACGGAACTCCGCGATTCGCGCCGGCCCTGGACCCGCGTAGGTAGTCTCGAATCATAGGTCCGTCGACACTTTGAGTCTACCCGCGTCGGAGGCGACAACCCGGAATCATCTCGAGATGAGTGATGTATAATACTATCATAACGACTTATCGTTAAACAACATAAGCACAACAAAGGAAAAACCCCTTTACACAAACATCACAAGATACTAACACGCGTAGCATCTGGCATGTTTACTTATCAAATCAACAAGCAGGTATTACAAGGCTATCACAAACCAACACGATCAAGTTATGCACACCAGGTACTTTCTACTATATGCTAACAAGTTCGGGGTTTTATCCCCAAAGTACTTCATACATTAACTCTTTAAAAGATCGTTACTTTCACAAAGTCACACAATACGTAGTATATGAAAATAGAGTGATTATCTTTTGAAGTAAATCAAAACACTTCTCTTTGTAAAACTCAAGTAACAACATTATTTTCCAAGCGTCCAAGTTTGCCTAATTTCAAATGTTCATGTTTCTTATTTAGAAAGGTTTAAGTAGTTCATAGTCTTATTCATTTAAGAATATAATTCTCTTTTAAACTATCGAGAAACATAAGTCTTATATGTGAGTAGGATATTCTTGTTTACAACAATCTTATTACAATGACCATGATCTAGGAAATATCATTTTGTCTCATCTTAGCTTATGCGGATGGAAGTTTCTCTTGGTTTTAATAATACTTAATCTGTCAAAACATTTCCTTTTATTATTATGCGGTGGTTTGTCGATACACATTCGATTTCCAAAATCGGTAAAACATTCTTAAGGCGTTATACCTAACTTTCCATAAAGCTAGTATAACTCTTAAGTTTTCAAAACAAATCAAGTATTACCTCTTCTTTCAAAATGAATCAAAAACCTTTTGAAATACTTCAAGTTCTTTTATTAACACATAACAAGCGGTTATAGTTCAAATCGATTACCACTTTAAAAACCACAGTATTTTCTTACCAACGTAAAGTATTATAACCAACTTCCCATAAAGCGTTATAACACTTTATGTTTTAAATAATCAAATACATTTAGCACATGTATCGTCTGCGTACTACATAGTTCACACATATCATCTTTGGAAGAGATAGGAAGAGGTTCGCATACCTCGCGGCGAGTATCGACTAATAGCAAAGCGCTCAGTACTTAGCGTCGGCGACTCCTTTAAGCCAAGTAGATCGCGCCAGCGTAGTACTCGACCTATAAGGCCACAGTGACTTATTAATATTTAGGTCCGCCGTAGAACATTCTGAGAAAATTCGACACCTCACATGACGGCGTAAATCTCCTCTCTATCGAGTAGGCTACGAGCCAACCGGGGGTTATCGTCTAACCTATGGGTACAATTCTACTCCACGGTACTACTACCAAGTCTCTTTGTGTCTGACCTATGTAATTCTGATTCGGTATTCTTCTTTAAATTGGGCTTAAGTCGCAAGACATTCTGTAAGTATTAATCGGGCTTAAGTCAAAAGACATTGCGATAACTACGTTCGATTCTATATATAGTATACTTCAACTATATAATCTAACAACATGTAATTTCCAATTACAATAGGGGGACAAGATATTTACCTCGATAAGCCCATAATTATCCAAGTATAAAGTCGATCACGGGCAATCGTTTAGCTCGACTCCGTGCGCTCGACCGCTCCAAACTACCCTTAGAAGTTCTAACCAACTTCTACATACTACTCGAACAAACCATGGAGATTTTCCTTAGGGTTTCGATTTGGTATTGACGGGAAGTATAATAGTATAAGCGGGCTTTTAGTATAAGTATAACCTTAGAATACTACAAGGTATATGGCTAAGGTAATTTGGGCATTATAACAATACTTTTGAGAGTATTTCTACCAAGAGGGGTGTATTATACGAGACAACTAGGCTAGGGGGTACCCACGGCCACACTACAAGGAGGGGAGAGGGCTCTCGGCGAGGACCTTTCAAAGGGGAGAGGGGCTCTTGGGCGAGAGTCGACAAGAGGGGAGAGGGAGGGATTTTAACACTTAGGAACATTTAGGAATGGATGAATAAGTCTTCAAAGGGATGGGTATTTATAGGCCAAGTGAAGGCCAACCAATGGCGAATTGAGCCAAGTGCTACACAAGTGTAAGGCGAGATTCACCCAGTGTCCCTTAACCAACTAACACACAAATATCCTACCAACTCCATGACAAAAATGACCAACTTTCGGCCAAGCTTGACGCCCAGGTGTTCGATGAGAGGGTGAAAAGTGTCGCCCTCTTGTTGGTCAAAATTTTTTGGTCTCTGGGAAAAATCCGCAAAAATAAAATTTGGCATAGCGGGAATTCCCTACGAAAGCGTGAAAGCGTTTGCGAAAAGCGACTCTAGCAGGGTGTTGTGCACAAAATTAAATCGGCGAAGCCTACTTTCTCAAGTTCAAATTTTCTCGTGCGTCCTTACGTACATACTGGAAATACGGGGTATAACATTCTCCTCGCCGAAACATTCGTCGAATGTTCCTTAGAATCTCAAAACAAGCGTCTTGCGATATAGTCTTCACTACCATACTTACGAAACAATCACGCCTGATAGCCCACGAAACAATGCGCAAAATACTTACATCCAAGTCCACGAGGAATCACCTCTATCATCACCACAAACACCTCTCAGGGGTCTAAAATATACTTCCCGCACTCCTTACAAAGAAATGATCACATCTATGCTCGCCATACATGCTGCTTCTTCGATACCACTTTTGTCACTTTGCGCGAGGTTAGTGTCACTCGGCGACCAACAATTGATGCGGACTACGTGTGATCCACGGTGTCGTGCCTCGAACTCTTACCACGTTACGTCACGGCGGTTCCAGACTCGGGGTTACTATCTCGCGTGGTCATCATTAGCGGGAACACTCTGGATGGATCTCGATGCTTTCGAACATAACAATCTGAAAGGCCGGACGTCTTGCCTCTAAGTCGGACGGCGAAAGCTAACATATAGGCAACGGCCTATTCTTCACATGAACTTAAAAGGCCCAAAACAACTCGGGCTAAGTTTCCTCTGTTTTTCCAAAGCTCGTCACGCCCAATCAGGGGTGGTACTTTCAAGAAGACCGACCGTCGGCTGAACTCTAAGCGTCGTCGCCGATTATCCATACGATTTCCTACGAGCTGCGGAACTTCTTCTAGACAAGCTTCTCACTAACCACGGTCTGTGGAACAAGCTGAACCAGTATGCGAACGCGCCAACATCGAACCACTCGGCCGACAACTTACACATCCGCCCCTGCAAGGCTTAATAAGGCGACATCAGAACAACTGAAATGGTAGCTTAAACACTCCTCCAGGAGACAACAATCTTCACAACTACCCACGAAATACACACGCTGGCAGAGGCGAATGCGGTCGAGACTGCTGAGTTCTTAACCTGCTTGGTAAAACTTCGGAAAAAGCGAAAATAGCCTGACACGGGCTTGACGCACGACATAAGGTGAAGGTAGGCACCTCGTGCAGCCTTACAACCTTTACGATATAACATCTCGCATAACCTCTGCAGAAAGCGGTCGAGCGAAGAACACGATGGGCTGCCCCGTCGACCCGATACCGGTCGAGCGTATCCACGAACTTCGTCTGTTGGTTAACTAAACTCGGGCCTAACACCTCGTGACCCTATCCTGGCGGGACCACGCATGACCCGCCCGCAAGCGGGCGCGGGTTGACCCGCAGCGTGGCCTCAACCCGGCAGGCAGCGCGCGCATACTAGCTCCCGGCAGGAACAATCTCGCTAATCACGTTACGAAAACCTGGCGGTCTTCTTAGCTCGACTACCTCTTTCATTCCACGCTACTCGGGGACTAATCCTGAAGCATAACTCGCGTGCACTATGCACTCCTATAAGGGTCAAACATAAACAATACATCTTTTACTCGAGATGGCCTTACCTCTAAGGTCTCTGCGTATACAACTCTAAGGCTACGCCTCTATCCCCAAAATCTTACTCGGTTAACCCAGTGATTTCTAATCACAACTAACACCTGCTATCGAACATAGCACTTAAGGTATACTCGCTTATCACATAAACAAAACTACAGAGGGTTAAAGATATATCTATATCTCTTGCTTCCTCCCTTAGTCGTTCTAATCAAGCACCTTGCCGTAGAGCGCAGCTAAGGAAGATGACAAACTACCACGATTACGAAGGTGAGTCCTCTGCGGGGACACTCTCGACATCGGACCACGGCGGTCATAGGTGCAACAAGTACCCGACTAAAAGGCGACATTCCGAGATGGCGCTGCCGCGCTGTGAACACCGAGAAAAGCGAATCGGATGGTTTGGAACGCCCGTGTATTTGTGAGCGGAAGCTCTGGAGCTCGACCAACTCCTGCATACCCGAGCGTCACGAACCTGTGGAGGACCTACTGCGCTGGTGGATCGCGCGTAACCTAATCTGCTTTGGTGAGGCGACTCGCCTCGAAAGTTACCAAAGGACGCTTCTGCTCTGGCCTCTTACCTGCGTCCTTGGTTAACGTCGATTACTCGTTTCTCGGCTGCTGCGCATAAGCGACCACGAGCCATGCTCGAGCCCAGTGAAGAACTACTCTTGCACAACGCTTCGTTGATAGTCGTCAAGACTCGCGATGCATCGGTATACTCTCGGTAGTCAAATCCATAGTTAGTAACGAGGTTGTCTCTTTGCGATCCATATTCTCTGTTCGGTCGTGGGCGAAGGTTCAAATATCATGGCGCGATAGGAACTAGCGCGCGTGCTAAAACTCTCTTTGGGGCTAGTGGCGTCGCGAGAACTCCCGAATGAAGCACTACAGGTAATGATTGGGCTGTGCCTCGCCACCTCTGAACTCTACTCGCGGCTCCGCCATTGCCTTGCCTCACAGGGCGGGTTGCCTGCGCGGAGGCATAGCGATAAGGAAATAATTTCGTCGGAGGTCCAACTTACAACACGGCTCTAAGGCACGATCTCGAGTGAGAAGAATGAAACCAATCCTAAATACCTATAGCCTCACGATTATTGGTGTGGTGCGCAACACCGATAATCAAGACTCTGCGGATCTGATGCGTAGACACTTTCCGAGGATAAGCGCTGCGATACCACTTTTGTCACGACCGATTAAGGCGTGGTAGTGCCTACCGGGCACCTGGTGATACAACATCAGTGTCGTGGAACATAAAGCGATCTGAGACATATTATGAAATATGAAACAATAATCGAGAAAAACTTGCCTTCGGCGTATATATAAACAACAACTTTTTCAACATGAGCGGTTTAATCCTTTTTACAAACCACACTTGTGATTACTACGGACCTCTAAGAAATTATCGACAACAATGGCGGGACGGGGCCGCCGTACCACGAATGTAAACACCTACAACAACGAGAACTATACCAGCGATAAGCCTCGAACAGCGGGCTTTGCAACTTTGTTGTGACCCTAGGCGAGGATCGATGGCGGTGTACCTTTACTGCGGCATGAGCGGCCCGAAGGAGGTCGATCTGGCAGTCAGAGTATGTGAAACTAAAAATCGTAAATGAAATCATAATAGTCTATAAAGCGGGAGGCATGTATGATAGCAAACTACGATTCACAATAATAGCGATCATGTCAAGTCGGGGACTCGCGCCTCAGTCATCACTCGAATATAACAATGGGTCTCACGCCCGCAACATCAATCATGCGTGGAATACCTTCGCCACTGCTGGCGGTTTATGATATAAAAGCACGAGGAACACGCATGAACACGGGTCCCACGTGCCATAATAACTGCGTCTGAGGGTAAATGCGAAGGCATAGCCGGCTACTAACGCCAGCAGTACCAACAAGGTCATGAAGCGTATCATAAGATCTGTCTGCCGTCACATGATCAAAGTGACCACTTGCGCGATATCTAATGTGCGCGTCTAGCCACGGAACTTTCGCGACTCGCGCGCCAATCAGATCGGCCCGCGTGAGGTATAACCCGCGTCGGTAGCTACTCCCGGCGGCGTCTGGACTCGCCGTCGCGTAGCCGAGGACGCGTGACCACGAGGCGCGTCTAACACGGAACTCCGCGATTCCGCATAGGCCCTGGACCCGCGTAGGGTAGTCTCGAATCATAGGTCCGTCGACCGCTGAGTACCCCGCGTCGGAGGCGGCTTAACCGGAATCATCTCGAGATGAGTGATGTATAATACTATCATAACGACTTATCGTTAAACAACATAAGCCTGACAAAGGAAAAACCCTTTACACAAACATCACAGATACTAACGCGTAGCATCCAGCATGTTTACTTATCAAATCAACAAGAAAGTATTACAAGGCTATCACAAACCAACACAATCAAGTTATACACACAGTACTTTCTACTATATGCTAACAAGTTGGGTTTTATCCCCAAAGTACTTCATACATTAACTCTTTAAAAGATCGTTACTTTCACAAAAGTCACACAATACGTAGTATATGAAAATAGAGTGATTATCTTTTGAAGTAAATCAAAACACTTCTCTTTGTAAAACTCAAGTAACAACATTATTTTCCAAGCGTCCAAGTTTGCCTAATTTCAAATGTTCATGTTTCTTATTTAGAAAGGTTTAAGTAGTTCATAGTCTTATTCATTTAAGAATATAATTCTCTTTTAAACTATCGAGAAACATAAGTCTTATATGTGAGTAGGATATTCTTGTTTACAACAATCTTATTACAATGACCGTGATCTAGGAAATATCATTTTGTCTCATCTTAGCTTACATGCGGATGGAAGTTTCTCTTGGTTTTAATAATACTTAATCTGTCAAAACATTTCCTTTTATTAGCATTTGCGGTGGTTTGTCGATACACATTCGATTTCCAAAATCGGTAAAACATTCTTAAGGCGTTATACCTAACTTTCCATAAAGCTAGTATAACTCTTAAGTTTTCAAAACAAATCAAGTATTACCTCTTCTTTCAAAATGAATCAAAACCTTTTGAAATACTTGAAGTTCTTTTATTAACACATAACAAGCGGTTATAGTTCAAATCGATTACCGCTTTAAAAACCACAAGTATTTTCTTACCAACGTAAAAATTATAACCAACTTCCCATAAAGCCGTTATAACACTTTATGTTTTAAACCAATCAAATACATTTAGCACGTATGCGTCACCGTACTACATAGTTCACACGTATCATCTTTGGAAGAGATAGGAAGAGGTTCACATACCTCGCGACAGTATCGACTAATAGCAAAGCGCTCAGTACTTCAGCGTCGGTGACTCCTTTAAGCCAAGTAGATCGCGCCACGTAGTACTCGACCTATAAGGCCACAGCGCTTATTAATATTTAGGTCCCCGTAGAACATTCTACGAGAAAATTCGGCCTCCCCATGACAGCGTAAATCTCTCTCTATCAGTAGGCTGCAGCCAACCGGGGTTATCGTCTAACCACTAACGGGTACAATTCTACTCCACGGTACTACTACACAAGTCTCTTATGTCTGACCCTATGTAATTCTGATTCGGTATTCTTCTTTAAATTGGGCTTAAGTCGCAAGACATTGCCGTAAGTATTAATCGGGCTTAAGTCAAAAGACATTGCCGATAACTACGTTGATTCTATATATAGTATACTTCACTATATAATCTAACAACATGTAATTTCCAATTACAATAGGGGACAAGATATTTACCTCGATAAGCCCATAATTATCCAAGTATAAAGTCGATCTGGGCAATCGTTTAGCTCGACTCCGTGCGCTCCAACCCGGCTCCAAACTACCCTTAGAAGTTCTAACCAACCTACATACTACTCCAACAAACCATGGAGATTTTCCTTAGGGTTTCGATTTGGTATTGACGGGAAGTATAATAGTATAAGCGGGCTTTCGTATAAGTATAACCTTAGAATACTACAAGGTATATGGCTAAGGTAATTTGGGCATTATAACAATACTTTTGAGAGTATTTCTACGAGAGGGGGTGTATTATACGAGACAACTAGGCTAGGGGGTACCCACGGCCACACTGAGGAGGGAGAGGGCTCTCGGCGAGGGACCTTTCAAAGGGGAGAGGGCTCTTGGGCGAGAGTCGACAAGAGGAGAGGAGGGATTTTAACACTTAGGAACATTTAGGAATGGATGAATAAGTCTTCAAAGGGATGGGTATTTATAGGCCAAGTGAAGGCCAACCAATGGCGAATTGAGCCAAGTGCTACCTGAGTGTAAGGCCAAGATTCACCCAGTGTCCCTTAACCAACTAACACACAAATATCCTACCAACTCCATGACAAAATGACCAACTTTCGGCCAAGCTTGACCGCGAGGTGTTCGATGAGAGGGTGACAAGTGTCGCCCTGTTGTGGGTCCAAAATGTTTCGTCTCTGGGAAAAATCCGCAAAAATAAAATATGGCATAGCGGAAATTCCCCTACGAAAGGCGAAAGCGTTTGCGAAAAGCGACTCTAACAGGGTGTTGTGCACAAAATTAAATCGGCCAAGCCTACTTTCTCAAGTTCAAATTTTCTACGTACGTCCTTACGTACATACTCTGGAAATACGGGGTATAACAATAGGCCAACCAAAACGGTTGCCTTTCAACATATATATAACTAAAACTTGAACAGTTTAATCCTTTTTACAACCACGCCACAGCTTCTCTGACCTAAGATTTACAACAACTATGAGACGGGGCCGCCCGTACCACGATGTACAAGAACCTACAACTCAGGAACACATACCCAAAAGATAAGCCTCAGGAAGCGGGCTTTCAATACGTTGAAGGTGGTCTAAAAGCGGGATCGGCGACGATGTGTACTTACTGCGGCGTGAACGCGGCCCGAAGGTCGGTCTGCAGTACAGTATGTGAAAGCGTAAGTACTATAAATGAAATCATAGCGATCTATAAAAGCGGGAGACATGCATGATAACCAAACTACAGTACACAACGTAAAAGCAGTCAAGTCAGGGACTCACGCCCTCAAAGTCATCACTCAAATACAACTATGGGTCTCACGCCCACAACATCAATCTTGTTCGCATCGTACATGCCGAAATTCTGCGCCGGTGTAGACATGCCCGTGATGCAACAATAACAATGCGCGTGACCATATGCCCCGAATCTGCATCGATGTAGACATGTCCATATAACATCATCAACAATATATCGGGTGATCAACTGCGTAGCCACATGCCCCCGGAATTCTGCATCGGTGTAGACATGTCCATGTGACCACAATAACAATATATCGGGTAATCAACCCTGTCGCATGGCAGCATGCCCCCGGAATTCTGCATCGGTGTAGACATGTCCATGGAAGTTCTCACAAGTCAATACCTCAGCGAGGCGCGGTAGTATAGAAACACAATTCTACAACAAAGGCTATCACGACTAGCGTAGGCGAGTTACACAACAAGCGTAGGCAAATTATACAACAACTCGAGGTACTTCATGTTATATCAAAGTCCGGGTTTTAACCCCAAAGTACTACGTACGTTAAATTCCTTTTAAAGAGATTCATTCCTTTTATAAAAGTCACCTGATACCCGTAGTATAAAAATAGAGTGACTTACATTTTTAGGTAAACCAAAACACTTCTCTTTTTAAAGTCGAGTTACCACATTAAAACCAATGATAAAACCCTTCTTTGTTTTCATAAAGTCGTTATAACTAACTTCCCATAAAGCTGTTATAACACTTTATGTTTTTAAACCATTTTAAGACAAGACAATGCCTTCCTTTTCCTAGAGTTCCAGTTTGCCTAATTTCAATTACTCCAGTTTCTTTACTTTAGAAAAGTTTCATAGTTGATGTTTTAATCTCTTTTAAAAGATTGAGTAACATATGCCATGGCGAGTAGGTTATTCTTGTTCATAAATCTTATTTAGCGGCCATGATCTAGGAAATGTAATATCATTTTGTCTCATCTTAGCTTCATGCGGATGGAGGTTTCTACTGGTTTTAATAATACTTCATTATTCAATACATTTTCCTTTATTAACAGCTGCGGATGGTTTGTCGATACACATTACGATTTAGAAATCAGTAAAATATTATCTCTTTTAAAAAGCACGTACTCATTACTCACGAATGAGGTTTCACACAAACTCATTTCAATTCATTTAAGTTAAGTCTCTTATCTTATAAGATCAAGTCTCTTAACTTCAAAAATCCGTAAACCATTTTCTTTACCTCTTTTAAGACGTTATACCTAACTCCCATAAAGCTAGTATAACTCTTTTTAAAACCTTTAAAACCAAGTGTTACTCTTAACAAAAATGGTTTCTTAACATTTGAAATACATTCAAGGTTCTTATTATTGAGCTTAAGTCAAAGACATTGCGTATAACTACGTTCAATTAGCACCTGCGCGTCACCGTACTATATATTATTCGGGCTTAAGTCAAAAGACATTGCAGTACTATATATATCTTCCTTTAAAATATCATGCTCAAGAGTATAGGAAGAATCACATACCTCATGACGATTATCGACTATTTGCAAAAGCATTTCATGGTATAACCCGCTAGCCTTGTCCACCTTCTAAGTAGCACGTACTTGCAAAACATTCAACCAATAAAGGTTATCGATCTCTTTATGTCTGATCTATGTAAGTACAGTTTAACTTCTACTTATTCTTCTGATGTGATTTCAGTTCAAGTCTATTCTGTAATATCAAGTCTCTTATCTATTAAGATCAAGTCTCTTAAAATCAATAACCCATTCTTTTTATCTCTCTTAAGTCGTTATACCTAACTTCCCATAAAGCTAGTATAACTCTTAAGCTTTTAAAACCAAGTATTACTCTTCTTTCAAAAAGGTTTCTTAATTCTTTTGAAATACTTCAAGATTCTTATTATTTAGACTCAGTCAAAAGACATCGCAGTAAAACCACGTTCAGTTAACACACGTACGTCTACCGTACTAGATATATATTCTTTTTAAAATATCATGCTCAAGAGGATAGGAAGAATCACATACCTCGCGACGATTATCGACTATTAGCAAAACGCTCCACCGCTATAACCCGGCTAGCCTTGTCCACCTTTCAAGTAGAACACGCTACTCGCAGTGCTTCAACCTATAAAGGCCATATACGTCTATCAACGTCTAGACTACTCTGTAGAATATTCTAAGCAGTAGGTTCTCTATTTTACGGAAAATCGGGCAGCACTTCCCTACCCGTTAAACTACACAAGTCTACTGTACATACAGTCCTATGTAAGTACAGTTCAAACTTCTTCTTTAATATTCTTCTGATGTGATTTCAGTTCAAGTCTTTTCTGTAATATCCTTCTATTACAGTTCAATTCTCTTCTATGAATCTTATATTCATTTACATACTACTCTGATGTAATTTCCAATTACAATATAAGGACAAGAGTATTTACCTCGATAAGCCCAAAATTATCCAAGTTTTAATGTCGATCCTGAGCAACGTTTAGCTCCTACTCTGGGCGCTCCAACCCGCTCCAAACAACCCTTAGAAGTTCCCAAACAACTTCTACTTAGCACTTCAACCAACTATGAATATTTTCCTTAGGGTTTCGTTTTGAGACTAAAAGGACATAAGGTAGTATTTCCGGGCTCTACGTATAGAGGTAACTTTGGAATACTACAAGGTATAAGGCTAAGGCATTTTGGAATAGTAACAATACTTGGAGAGTATTTTCTACCAAGAGGGGGGGTATTTTACGAGAACAACTAGGCAAGGGGGGGGTATGTCTCGGCCAACACCACTAGGAGGGGGGGGAGGGTGTTTCTGTTACACCCCGTATTTACAGGACATGCTTTAAGAACGTACGTAAGAACTCGCAAGTGTTAAGATTAGAGACTTGTAAAAATTTATCGGAATTGTGAAATTTTCGGAAAACGTATTAATGTGGCGAATGGGAGGGCGACACGTGTCACCCCCCCTTATGGTACCTTGGACGAATTGTAGCATGGGCACAAGGGTCATTTGACCCTTGTTAGGAAGACAAGTCTTGCTATTAGAGAGCTTGATATTATTGACTTGGTCAATGGGACCACTTAGCATGATATTTTAAAGAGATGCATCCAAACCACCCATGTGTATTTATCTTAGCCCTCCATGTTGTTATATAAGGGTACTAGTAGCAAGACAAGAGTTCCACACTTAGAAAAAAATTGAAGAACCCTTGTTCTTGAAGCCTTGAGCTCTCGGGTTTGGTGAAAAATAAGAGAAGAAAATTTTCAATTGTTGTTCAATACTCACAAGACTTTAACCCAAGGTTCCTAAGTGTATTGTAAGTGTATCTCAATAGAAAAATCCCGGAAAAAGAGAGTTTTCGTATTAGTCGCAAGGTGAAAACCTAGTGGCTTTCTAGGTTTTGGATTGGAAGTTTGAAGGAAAGTTGTTGGTATGGTTCTAAGGGTCTCAAGGAGCGGATTGAAGTGTCTTGAAGAGGCTCTAGATTGCTAAGGAGCGACTTCGGATTTGAAGATTTGGATTAAGATTCGTTGAGGTATAATCTTGTTCTTTGAAAGTGTTACAAGATTATTTATATTGTTGTTAGCTATACTTGTTGCTAGCATGAAGTATATGTGTTGAAGTTTGTAAGGATTATGGATTGATTGTGGCCTTGGAAATCTGAAATGTAATGTGAGCCATGTTAAGTTAGATTACAATTTGGTCGTTATTAAAATCGTCGCATGTTATTGACTTGAAGATTATAGTAGTTATAATTGGTTGCGACTTGATATCATGTTAGGCTAATAACTTGGATTGAAATGGAAATTGGATAAGAATTGATGTTGTAGTGTTTGAGTTAGCGAATTGGACTTATAGTTGTATTAATTTGATATCGTTTGTGGGCGGAATTTTACACGTCTAGTAGGCGTGTAATCCTATTTGATTTCATTGATTGGGCCTTAAAGTGGCGTGTTTGGTTATTGTATTCGGCCTTGAAAAAGGTGGCAAAGTAAGTAAAAACAAAGGAGGTCTTTGTCAGATTTTCCGTAGAATTTAGTGACTTAGCACCTAGAATATTCTACGTGTGAAGTAAGAGGTTAATGGACATATTGTGACCATTATAGGTTGAAGTACTAAGTATAGCGTATCCTACTTGGAAGGTGGAATAGCTATCAAGGTTGGAGTACTTTGGAGCATTTTGCTACTTGTCGATAATCGTCGCGAGGTATGTGAACCTCTTCCTTCCTTTGGCATGATTCTATGTATGGAATATACCGTGGTATCATCTACGTATTTCTGTTACTCTTAGAAGTTAAGAGGTAGTTGTGTGATCTACATGTAGAACTTTTCCTATCTTTGAGCATGACTAGTTGCGCGTATGTAAATGCAGTGAGCGTCTGACACCTTGATATCCTTTACTAGTTTGTGAATAGCCAGTCGGGTGAGTTGTGAGATTAACTCACTTCTTTGAAAGTATAAAGGATGTCTTAAGTTTTATTAAAGTTAAGGGACTTGAAGAGTTTTAAAGTATGTGATACTTGTTCCATTTTAAGCGTATAAGTCCACTTGGATAGGAAATTGTTTTTGGCTAAGGTATAAAGTGAATATAACGGCTTTATGGGAAGTTAGTTAAATTTTCTTTATGGAAAGATAAATGACTTGATTTTAGTGAAAAGGCAACTTGTTTTTAAGGCATCAATTGCCTAAGGTTTTATAATAAAAGGAGTCACTTGTTTTCTAAAGGTTAAGAGACTAATTGTATTTTTGAAAGTTATGAGAATTGATTTGAAAGTATATAATACTTGGTTTCAAAAAGTAGAAGTCTCTTGGTTATAAAAGGAACGTGTTGGTCTAAACCATAAAAGGTTATAACGGCTTTATGGGAAGTTGGTTATAACGGCTTTATGGAAGGTTAAGAGAATGGTTTTCTCTAATGAAGTAATCAAAGAAATAACTTGTATTAAGGAAGGGAAAATTGTTTTAAAGGTACCAATTGCTTAGGGTTTTTAATAAAGAAGTCAACGATTTAGAAGCGGTAATTGTATTTCTAAAAGGTATGGTGACTTGTCTTGAAGGTGGATAGGACTTGATACTACGGTTGTTAGTATCGGGAAGTTTTATTTGGAAAGGAGTCTTTGAAAGAGATATGCGTCACGTAGTACTTTGGCTTGTTAAATGAGAATTATTCTAAGTGTGCCTTGATAAGTACTTTGGCTTGATTAATTGAGAATTATTCTATTTGTGCCCCGATAAGTACTTTGGCTTGTTAAATGAGAATTATTCTATTTGTGCCCCGATAAGTACTTTGGCTTGTTAAATGAGAATTATTCTATTTGTGCCCCGATAAGTACTTTGGCTTGTTAAATGAGAATTATTCTATTTGTGCCCCGATAAGTACTTTGGCTTGTTAAATGAGAATTATTCTATGTGTGCCTTGATAATTACTTTGGCTTGGTTAATTGATAATTAGCCTATATGTGCTGGTGATAGCCTTTGAGTGCCAGTATTATGTTTTATTACGTTGCCGCGACTCTCGGTTGGAGGACCGGCTGTCTTGTTGTAAGTTACTAGGATGTACCGACAGTGATGTGGGATTCCACGGGTATGCTTCCGTTATTCGTAGTATTTGGGTTAAATTCCCGGATTTTTTATAAAGGACATGGTAGAGCTTATGTTTTGTTTGATGGTCGGTCGAGATAGGGTAAGAGTATAAATGAGAGGTAAACCCCCAAGACGTTATACCACCTTCTCCAGGGTAAGAGTATCAGTGAGGGGTAAACCCCCAAGACGCTATACCACCTGCTTTACCACCTTCTCCAGGGTAAGAGTATCAGTGAGGGGTAAACCCCCAAGATGCTATACCACCTGATGTATCACCTTCTCCAGGGTAAGAGTATAAATGAGGGGTAACCCCCAAGACGTTATACCACCTGCTTAGATTGATATTATGGGTGTGAGACCCATGGTTATGTTTTACACCTACGGCTGTCGACAGTGATGTGGGATTCCACGGACAGGAGATATATATATGTATTGTGTATGTGTACGCCGACAGTGAGGTGGGATGCCACGGGCGCGTCACATGGTTATATTTTTCACTTATAGCTGTCGGCAGTGATGGGGGATTCCACGGCCACACTTTGCTATTTTGTGTGACTTGATCGCGTCCTGGATTGGGCCGGGTAGTATGTGTGTCCCTCCATAAAAGGGGCGGATTGTGTTATGAAAGATAAGTAAGTTATATGGTAATGAACTTAATGATTTTCCTAAGCATGTACATAAGAGTGTGACTATAATTTTTATTGAAAATGGGAAAAGATAATAAGGTACGATTAAGTTCATAAGTGGTAATGACACGGCAGGATCTGGTTTGTACTTTTTATACTTGTCCCTGTCATTCTTTGTCTGATTATAGTCTTTTCTTGTATGTTATTTACATTCCATATTAAATTTTTGTTATGCGACCCCTTCGGGCCTGCGTTAAATGCCCGCAAGTTTTAGGTACCCAGGTTGGTGATCCTTGCTCTTAGGATCTCGGTTCAGTTTTGAGAAAAGCTCCATTTGCTCCGGAGGCTTATCTATTGGTACGGTTTCCCTGAGGTAGTAGATTCATGTATATTCAGGGGTATGGCGGGGCCCTGTCCCGCCACAGTTGTTCAGTTGTTATTCCTAGAGGTCTGTATTCACATATGTGGTTGGGCTGTAAGAACTGAGTTGTACTTTCGATTGTGTTTATGTTGTGTATGTTCCGCTGCTATTCTCTGATGTATACAGATAGGGTGCAGGTAGGGCACTCCGCCAGTCGGGTCGTGTGATTCGGCCAAGGCCTTCTCAAGGGGGAGGGAGAGGCTTTGGACGAAAGCCTTACAAAGGGGGAGAGGGGGATTTCAAGACTTAGAAACTATTTTGTGGATGAAGAAGTCTTCAACAAAGGGGGGTATTTATAGGCCAACCAATGGCCAAGATCAAGACAAGTGGTGGGCAAGTGTAGGGTCAAGATTTGGACAAGTGTTTGTGGGTCCCACTTGTTCATCAACTACACAAAATATCTACAAAATATCCTACCTAACCCTTGACTAAAACTTCAACACAAAAACGTGCCAAGTAGCCCTTTTGCCGTCCACTTTGAGGTGACCATGTCACCCTCGTTGGTCCAAAATATTTCATCTCTCGGAAAAATCCGCAAAAATAATAAATGTTGCAACTGTAATTTATCCTTCGCAAAGTTTGGAAGCGTTTAGTGAAACGATTCTTTTGGGGTTGTGAACAAAATTTCGACCACTTGCCTATCTTAAGGCGTAAACTTTAATGCGTCCTCCTCGCGTACATACTGAAATACGGTATAACATTCTCCTCTTAGAAACATTAGGTCGAATGTTCCTTCTCAGCAGGATAACGATAACGTTCCTCTCAGCGTAAACAAGTTGCGATGCCCATCCGTCACAAAACAACACGCGCCCGATACTTAATCCAAGTCTACGAGAATCACCTCATCACTACAAAGCTCCCACCGAGGTCTAAAATATACTCCTTCGCATCTTCCTTTACAAAAGAAATGATCACATCTATGTTTGTAACACGTGCTCGCTTTCTTCCCTTACTCGTGCCATTCTCGCATTTGAACTCTTTCTCATAACTTACTACATTTTATTCACCTTGTTTCCAAAATCTGCGGGTTACTACCTCGAACTTGATCATCATTAGCGGGAACACTGCGGATGGATCTCAGATACTTTTCGAACATAACAACATGAAAGGCCGGACGTCTTGCTCACTACGTCGGATGGCGATGCCAACTTATAGCAACCTGGCCTATCCTCCAAAGGATCAAAACGCCCAAGTACCTCGGGCTAAGTTTCTCTGTTTTCCAAAACTTGTCACACCCTTTCCGGTGGTACGCTTGAAGAAATCTACCGTCTGAACTCCAAGTGTCACCAGATTATCCGTCGACTTCGTGACTCTGTCGATAACTTCTCACGGATAAGCTTCACCTTATCCACATCCTGTCGAAACAAGTATGAACCAACTATCTGAACCTTGCCAACATCGAACCAATCGACCGGCAACTTACACTTCCGCCCCTACAAGGCGTCATAAGGCGATATCAGAATACTGAAATGGTAGCTATAAAACACTCCTCTCTGAGGCAACAATCCTCGCATTACCGCAAATCAAACAACGGCGAGGCGAATGCGATCTTGAGACTACCGAGTTCCTAACCTGCTGGTAAAACCTCCAAAGAAAGCGATCGTAAACCGGGCTCCGGCGTCATAAGGTGAAAGTAGGCACCTCGTGCAACACAACCTTCGCGATATAACCTCTCGCATAACCTCTGCGAGTAGCGGTCTGACCGAAGACAAGATGGTGACCCATCGGCGACCTCGGTCGAACGCATCCACGAACTCGTCTGTTGGTTAACTAAACTTGGGCCTAACACCCTCGTGACCCCACGCTGGAGGACCACCTTGAAGCCACCATATTACCGGCGGGTTGATCGCGATCGGCCTCAACCAGACCGCTATCGTATGAAACTCTTGTTCCCGATCCGGAACAATCTCCTCATCGAGTCACGAAAACCTAGTGGTCTTCTTAGCTCAACTACCCTCTTTCATTTCGTACCACTCAAGGACTTATCACACCAATATATCTCACGTGTACTATGCACTCCGATAAGGGTCAAACATAAAAATAATCGTTTACTCAAGATGGCCTTGCCTCTAAGGTCTCCACGTATAACATTCTAAGGCTCACACTTTCCCTATCCCCAATCTTACCCTTTTAACTAACCATGATTTCTAATCACAATTAACACGATGCTATCTGAACATAACACTTAAGATATACTCATCTTATCACCCATACTAATCTCTAGAGGGTTAAAGATGTGCCTGTATCTACTGCTTCACTTCCCCTTTGTCGTTCTAATCAATCCTTCTCTTAGGCGATAGCTAGGACGGTGATGAACTGGTCACCGATCTGAAGGTGAGTCTACATCCGCCACCTGGTCGGACAATTTCTCGAAATGGCCTGCTTGCCGCAAGTAAAACAAGTACCAACAAAAAGCGACATTCCCGGGACGCTGCCACACCGTGAACACCGAGGCGAACCGGTGGCTAGAACCTGCGTGGCGTGAGCGGAAGCCTGGAGCTCACCAACTCGGCGTACCGAACGTCCCAACGCGTGGAGGACCACTGCACTGGCGAGGCGCATATCGATCTGCTGAGGCGATTCGCCTCGAAAGTTACCAAAGGACCTCGCCGTCAGCCTCTTCTGATTTTGGTTAACCCGTTGATCCTACGTTTCTCGGCCGCGCATAAGCTCGCATACGTGCCATGCTCAGCTCGAAGAGTTACTCTTGCACAACCCTCTCTTAGATACTCATCAAGACCCGAGATAAATCGGTACATAATATACTCTCTGGTCGCTAAATCCATAGCTAGTAACCGGGTCGTCTATTTGCAATCTATACTTTCTATCGGGTCGCGGGAAGGTCAGATATCATGGCCGCAGAGCTATCGCACCGTGCTAAACTCTGTTGGGGCGACGTCGCGAACTCCCGAATGAAGCACCACGGTGATGATTGGGCTGTGCCACTAGTAACCTCTATGCTCTACTCAGCCTCCGCCTTTGCCTTGCCTCCGGGCCGGGTTGCCTTACGCGGAGGCATAGTGAGGGAAAGAAATACGTTAGAGGTCCAACTTATAACACAGACTCTAGCACGATCTCGAGTGAGAAGAATGGAAACTAATCCTAAATATCCTATAGCCTCACGATTATTGGTGTGGTGCACAACACCGATAATCAGACTTACTAGATACTTGCTCAGACACTTTCGAGGATTAAGCGCTCGATACCACTTTTGTCACGACCCAAACGGGCCGTGGATGGTGCCTTACCCGGGCACCCAGTAGACATACATCGAGTAATCGTGAACATAAAACAAGACATGAAATAATATAAAGTGTAAAGCAGTTTTTACGAGAAAAGTTGCCTTTTCGGCATATATATATATAAACTTAAATCAATAGTTACATCCCTTTTACAAACTACGCCACAGCGATTACGAGACCTCTAAGAATGTTATAACAACAATGGCGGGGTGGCCGCCATACCACGAATGTAAGTACTACAGCGGGGACTATACATCGATAAGCCTCCGGAGAAGCGGAGCTTCCCAAAATCTTTGATCGTGATCCTAAGAGCGAGGATCGACGACTGGTGTACCTCAACCTGCGGCATGAACGCAGCCCCCCGAAGGAGGTCAGTACAACAGGTACCAAGTATGTGAAACTGAAAAATACTGTAAATGAAATCATAGTAGTCTATATATAAAGCAGGAGACATATATGATAACCAAACTACAGTTCACAATAAATAAGCAGTCATGTCAAGTCAGGGACTCACGCCCTCAAAGTCATCACTCAAACATAACTATGGTGTTATACCCCGTATTTCCAGAGTATGTACGTGAGGGCGTACGTATAAAAACTTAGGCCTTAAGGATTGGCAAGGTTCGAAAATTTGTACACAAGTGCCGAAAAGAATAGTTTTTCGACGAAACGTTTTACTAAACTTGCGAAGGGAAAATACGGATATGTCATTTTTAATTTTTGCGGATTTTTCCGAGAGACGAAACATTTTGGACCAACGGGAGGGTGACAAGTGTCACCCTCACATTGGACGTGAGGTTGGGCGGCAAGTTGGACGACTTTGGCTTGTAGTTGGTAGGATATTTTGTGCAAGTTGGTGTGGTAGATGGATAAGGTACACATGGTTAAATCCTAGCCCTACACTTGCCTAACACTTGGATGGATCTTGGCCATTGGTTGGCCATTGCTTGACCTATAAATACCCCTCTAAGTTGATGAACTTCTTCATCCTAAAATCATTTTCCAAGTCTTGAAATCCCTCCCCCTTTGTGAGTTGAGTTGGTCCAAACCCCCCCCCCCCTCTTTTGAGAAGCCTGGGCCGAGAGCACCACCCCCCATAGCCTAGTTGTTTCGTATAATACCCCTTTGTGGTATAGAAATACTCTCAAGTATTGTTATAATGCCCAAATACTTTAGCCCAAATACCTTGTAGTACTTTCCAAAGTTACCTCTATCGTAGAGTCGGAAATACTATTATACTTTCCTTTAGCCACTAAACGAAACCCTAAGGAAAACCTTCATAGTCGGTTGAAGTGTTAAGTAAGGCGTAGAACTTCTAAGGGTTGTTTGGAGCGGGTTGGAGCGCACGGAGTAGGAGCTTAACGTTGCTCAGGCTCGACATTAAACTTGGATAATTTTGGGCTCATCGAGGTAAATACTACTGTCCTTCTATTGTAATTGGAAATTACATACTGTAGTAGTATAGAAATGAATATAAGATTCATAGAAGAGATTTGAACTGTAATAGAAGGATATTACCGTAAAGACTTGAACTGAAATCACATCAGAAGAATTAAGTAGAAGATTAAACTGTACTTACATAGAATTTGTATTCTGATGAGACCGATAACCTTTATTGGTTAAATTTTATGAGAGTAGCATTTGCTACTTGGAAGTTGGACAAGGCTAGCCGGGTTATAGCCGTGGAGCGTTTTGCTAATAGTCGATAATCGTCGCGAGGTATGTGATTCTTCCTATACTCTTGAGCATGAAGTATTTTAAAAGAATATATATATGGTACGGTAGACGTACGTGTGGCAATGTCTTTTGACTTAAGCCTGAATAATAAGAATCTTGAAGTATTTTAAAAGTATATATATATAGTACGGTAGACGTACGTGTGTTAACTGAACGTAGTTGTACGGCAATGTCTTTTGACTTAAGCCTGAATAATAAGAAACTTGAAGTGTTTCAAAAGAGTTAAGAAACCTTTTTGAAAGAAGAGTAATACTTGGTTTTGAAAACATAAGAGTTATACTAGCTTTATGGGGAGTTAGGTATAACGTCTTAAGAGAGGTAAAGAGAATGGCTTACTGATTTTAGAAGTTAAGAGACTTGATCTTAAAAGATAAAGAGACTTGACTTAAATGAATTAATATAAAATGGAAGTACCTTGAGTTGTGTATAACTTGCCTATGCTTGTTGTTGTATAACTTGCCTATGCTTGTTGTTGTGTAACTCGCCTATGCTTGTTGTGATAGCCTTTGTTGTGCAAGAATTGTGTTTCTATACTACCGCATCTCTCGATGGAGGGCCGGTTGACTTGTTGAGAGCTTACTTGGACGTACCGGCAGTGACGGAAGATTCCACGGGTATGCTTCCATTATTATTGTTACATGGGCATGTCTACACCGTCAGACCGGGGGCATGTGGCGTGCGCGGGTTGATTACCCGATATATGGTTATTATTGTTACATGGGCGTGTCCGCACCGGCGCAGTCGGGGCATGTGGCCACGCGGCAGGTTGACCACCCAAGATATTGTTGTTGATGTTACATGGACATGTCGCACCGGCGCAAAAATCGGCGCGTGGCGCGGCATTGTTATTATTGTTGCATCATGGACATGTCTGCACCGATGCAGAATTCCGGGGGCATGCGGCTATGATGCAAACATGATTGATGTTGTGGGCGTGAGACCCATAATTATATATTTAGTGATGACTTTGAGGGCGTGAGTCCCTGACTTGACTGCTTTTATGTTGCGTACTGTATTTTGGTTATCATACATGTCTCCTGCTTTATATAGACTGTTATGATTTAATCGCATATTTTGATTTCACATACTTGTACTGTTATCTGACCTCCTTCGGGGCTGCGTTCATGCCGCAGTAGGAGTACCGGTAGTTGATCCTCGCCATAGGATCACAGATTGGCGTATTGGGAAGCTCCGTTTCTCGGAGGCTTATTCTTGGTATGTGTTCCACGAGTTGCAGGTTCTTGTACATTCGGTATGGAGGCCCTGTCCCGTCATGGTTGTTGTAAATCTTAGGTCTGTAGTTGTGGGCGTGGGTTGTAAAAGGATTAAACTGTCGGGTTTTTATGTATTTATATACGTAAGGCAACCTGCTTTGGTGCGCTTATATATAATATCTCTTGCTTCATGTCTTGTTTTTATGTTCCGCTGATTTTCTCAGATGTATGACTACTTGGGTGCCCGGGGAAGGCACTACCACGTCCGGTTCGTCATGACAAAAGTGGTATCAGAGCGCTTAATCATTGGAAAGTGTCTAGGCACCGTGTCAGTAAGTCTTGATTATCGGTGTGTTGTGCACCATCTATAATCAGGAGGCCGCAGGACATTTAGGATTGGTTTCCATTCTTCTCATTCCGAGATCGTGCCTTAGCTGTGTGATAAGTTGGACCCTCCGACGTGCCGTTTTTACCGTTATGCCTCCGCAAGGCAACCCGAGCGGCAAGGGCAAGGCAGCGAGAGGAGGCGCGAGTAGAGCAAATGCGGCCTCTACAGAGACTACGACTGCACCTTCACCCCACACAAAGCGAGGAGTTGGGTACAAAGAGATGGCCCGCCATCGCGTGATCGTGGCGACATGAGGATAAGTGGGACGCAGCAGATTCGAAGCACCCATGGTTCACCCAAGATCGGATAGTTTGAGGATACGGGACTTTCTGAGATGTAGCCCGCCAGAGTTCTACGGGTCGAGGCCTGAGGATGATCCGCAGGAGTTCGTCAAGCGATTCTGTGGATCGTAGAGTGATCAAGGCTTCGAGACCGGTCGGTGGTCCGAGTTCGCATCGGCCGCGTGATACCGCAATGATCGTGGTTTGATTCGTGGAGCTGTCCCGGGAGAATGCACTTCCAGCCGCTTGGGACGAGTTTTGGGGCATTTCTTGCACATTTCTTGCCTCACGGATGAGAGGGCTCGGTAAACAGTTTTTGATGTTGAGGAAGAACGGGCGTACAGTTCGGGAGTACAATGTAGAGTTCGACTCATTGGCTCGGTATGCCCCAGCTGTAGTAGCTGATATGGAGGATAGAGTACACCGCTACGTTACCGGGTTAGATGACTACTTGGCAGAGGCTTGTTCGGGTGTAGCTCTTTAGCCGGGCATGGACATTGCCGCGTGCGCAGCTTATGCGCCAGGTGTGAGGCGGAGAGGTCGACGGAATGACCAAGATCAGCAGAAGAGGGCCAGAACAACAGGGTCCTTTGGTGACTTTCGAGGCGGACCGCCTCAGCAGCATACTAGTTTTGTACCTCCGCCAGTGCAGAGTGGTCCTCCACAACCTTCAGGGCATCCGGGGGATTCAGGAGCAGGTCAGAGCTCCAGGGGTTCAGATTTCCAGGAGAGTAGGGTGTGGGCCAGATGCAGTCACCCCACCTCGGTGTGGTCGATGTGGTAGACCGCATTTCGGGGAGTGTCGTGGTACCAAGGGAGCTTGTTATTTTTGCGGCCAACAGGGCCATCTGGCGAGAGACTGTCCGACCAGGGGTAGCGCTGGTAGGATAGCACAGACTATGGGATCAGTTGCGGGTTCTTCACCTTCCATAGCTAGGCAGGATGTTCATACACCGGCAGGCCACGGCAGAGGTCGCGGTGGAAGTTCCCAGTTTTAGCGGTCCTTTGAACCGCCTATTTTCAGGTATATCCTTAACCCTCTAGAGACTTGTATGTATTGATGTTATGATGATGTGTTTAGTGTTATGTTCGGATAGCTTTGTGCTAAAATGTGATTTAGAAACCTGGTCAGTGTAAAAGGGTAAGCCTGGGGGTGAGAAAATGATGAACCTTAGAATATTACAATTGAAACCTTAGATGTAAGGTCGTCTTGAGTACAAGATTTTACGGGTGATCTTTGTCAGAATGTATAAGTATACGTGGAGTAATTGTGGGAAAATTCCTTGGGTGATGTAAAATGGAAGTGGTAGCTTTCATGACCTGTATAGGTAAGATTGTTCCGGATCGGGAAACAAGAGCTTGATGCGTTAAGTGGGTCGGGTTGGGGCCATGGTGCGGGCCAACCCGCGGCCTGTTTTGGGGCTGGGTCAGCTCTGGGTGGTCCCGCCAGGTGGTAGGGTCACGAGTGTGCTAGGCCCAAGTTTAGTTGACCATCGGATGAGTTCGTGGATATGTTCGACCAGAAGCAGATCGTGAAGGCCGGGAATGGCCTTAAGGAAGATTGAGGCTAGTAAGATGACCAAATTTGGAGGTGGTGACTCCAAAGTTTTGGGAACTGAAGCGATGGCTGACGTGTGGTACGTATACTAGAAGAGTTCAAGTGTTCGAGAAGGGCACGACGAGTAAGGAAGGAAGAGGACGTGTGTTATTTCGTGGCCAGGTGTGGCGTTGGCAACTTGTTAGAAGAACTTCATCGTTATCCGTCTTGAGAAGGAACATTCGGGACGAATGTTTCTAAGGAGGGGAGAATGTTATACCCCGTATTTCCAGAGTATGTACGTGAGGGCGTACGTATAAAAACATAGGCCTTAAGGATTGGCAAGGTTCGAAAATTTGTACACAAGTGCCGAAAAGAATCGTTTTTCGACGAAACGTTTTACTAAACTTGCGAAGGGAAAAATACGGCTATGTCATTTTTAATTTTTGCGGATTTTTCCGAGAGACGAAACATTTTGGACCAACGGGAGGGTGACAAGTATCACCCTCATATTGGACGTGAGGTTGGGCGGCAAGTTGGACGACTTGGGCTTGTAGTTGGTAGGATATTTTGTGCAAGTTGGTGTGGTAGATGGATAAGGTACACATGGTTAAATCCTAGCCCTACACATGCCTAACACTTGGATGGATCTTGGCCATTGGTTGGCCATTGCTTGACCTATAAATACCCCTCTAAGTTGATGAACTTCTTCATCCTAAAATCATTTTCCAAGTCTTGAAATCCCTCCCCCTTTGTGAGTTGAGTTCGTCCAAACCCCCCCCCCCCTCTTTTGAGAAGCCTTGGCCGAGAGCACCACCCCCCCCCCCCATAGCCTAGTTGTTTTCTTATAATACCCCCCTTTGTGGTATAGAAATACTCTCCAAGTATTGTTATAATGCCCAAATACTTTAGCCCAAATACCTTGTAGTACTTTCCAAAGTTACCTCTATACGTAGAGCCCGGAAATACTATTATACTTTCCTTTAGACACTAAACGAAACCCTAAGAAAAACCTTCATAGTCGGTTGAAGTGTTAAGTAGAAGTTGCGTAGAACTTCTAAGGGTTGTTCGGAGCGGGTTGGAGCGCACGGAGTAGGAGCTTAACGTTGCTCATGAGCGACATTAAACTTGGATAATTTTGGGCTCATCGAGGTAAATACTCATCCTTCTATTGTAATTGGAAATTACATCTAGTAGTATAGAAATGAATATAAGATTCATAGAAGAGATTTGAAGCAGAATAGAAGGATATTACCGTAAAGACTTGAACCAAATCACATCGTAAGAATTAAGTAGAAGATTAAATCCATTTACATGGGTGTATTCTGATGGTGATAACCTTTATTGGTTGAATGTTCTGCGAGTAGCATGTGCTACTTGGAAGGTGGACAAGGCTAGCCGGGTTATAGCCGTGGAGCGTTTTGCTAATAGTCGATAATCGTCGCGAGGTATGTGATTCTTCCTATACTCTTGAGCATGAAGTATTTTAAAAGAATATATATATGGTACGGTAGACGTACGTGTGGCAATGTCTTTTGACTTAAGCCTGAATAATAAGAATCTTGAAGTATTTTAAAAGTATATATATATAGTACGGTAGACGTCGTGTGTTAGCGAACGTAGTTGTACGGCAATGTCTTTTGACTTAAGCCTGAATAATAAGAAACTTGAAGTGTTTCAAAAGAGTTAAGAAACCTTTTTGAAAGAAGAGTAATACTTGGTTTTGAAAACATAAGAGTTATACTAGCTTTATGGGGAGTTAGGTATAACGTCTTAAGAGAGGTAAAGAGAATGGCTTACTGATTTTAGAAGTTAAGAGACTTGATCTTAAAAGATAAAGAGACTTGACTTAAATGAATTAATATGAATTTTGTGTGAAACCTCATTCGTGAGTAATGAGTACTTGGTTTTTAAAAGGAATAACATTTTACTGATTTCGGAAATCAGAATGAGTATCGACAAACCACTGCAGCGTTAATAAAGGAAAATGTATTGAATAATAAAGTATTATTAAAACCAGTAGAAACCTCCATCTGCATAGAAGCTAAGATGAGACAAAATGATATTACATTTCCTAGATCATAGATGCTTAATAAGATTGATTATGAACAAGAATAACCTACACTCATATAAGGCATATGTTTCTCAGATTGTTTAAAAGAGAATTATATTCTTAAATGATTAAGACTATGAACTATGAAACTTTTCTAAAATAAAGAGACCTGAGTAATTGAAATTAGGCAAACTGGAACTTTAGGTGAAAGAATGTTGTTGAAAAGGAAAGTGTTTTGGTTTACCTAAAAATGTGAGTCACTCTATTTTTATACTACGGGTATCGGGTGACCTTTATAAAAGGAATGGATCTCTTTAAAAGGAATTTAACGTACGTAGTACTTTAGGGTTAAAACCCGGACTTTGATATAAAATGGAAGTACCTTGAGTTGTGTATAACTTGCCTATGCTTGTTGTTGTATAACTTGCCTATGCTTGTTGTTGTGTAACTCGCCTATGCTTGTTGTGATAGCCTTTGTTGTGCAAGAATTGTGTTTCTATACTACCGCGTCTCTCGATGGAGGGCCGGTTGACTTGTTGAGAGCTTACTTGGACGTACCGGCAGTGACGGAAGATTCCACGGGTATGCTTCCATTATTATTGTTACATGGGCATGTCTACACCGGCGCAGTGCAGGGCATGTGGCGTGCGGCGGGGTTGATTACGATATATGGTTATTATTGTTACATGGGCGTATGCGCACCGTCACGCATTCCGGGGGCATGTGGCCATGCGGCAGGGTTGACCACCCAGTATATTGTTGTTGATGTTACATGGACATGTCTGCACCGATGCAGAATTCCGGGGGCATGTGGCCATGCGGCATTGTTATTATTGTTGCATCATGGACATGTCTGCACCGATGCAGAATTCCGGGGGCATGCGGCCATGATGCGAACATGATTGATGTTGTGGGCGTGAGACCCATAGTTATATATTGAGTGATGACTTTGAGGGCGTGAGTCCCTGACTTGACTGCTTTTATGTTGCGTACTGTATTTTGGTTATCATACATGTCTCCTGCTTTATATAGCATGTTATGATTTAAGCGCGATATTTTCAGTTTCACATACTTGGTACCTGTTGTACTGACCTCCTTCGGGGGGCTGCGTTCATGCCGCAGGTAGGAGTACACCGGTAGTTGATCCTCGCTCATAGGATCACAGTTCAGCGTATTGGGAAGCTCCGTTTCTCCGGAGGCTTATTCTTCGGTATGTGTTCCCTGAGTTGTAGGTTCTTGTACATTCAGGGGTATGGCGGGGCCCTGTCCCGTCATGGTTGTTGTAAATCTTAGAGGTCTGTAGTACTGTTGTGGGCAGGGTTGTAAAAAGGATTAAATTGTTCGGGTTTTTATGTATTTATATCTGTAAGGCAAGCGTTTTGGTTGCTTTGTTTATATATAATATCTCTTGCTTCATGTCTTGTTTTTATGTTCCGCTGATTTTCTCTGATGTATGACTACTTGGGTGCCCGGGTAAGGCACCAGTCACGGGCCCGGGTTCGGGTCGTGACATATGGGTCTCACGCCCACAACATCAATCATGCCCGTGGAATACCTTCCTCACCGCCATTTCATGATATAAAAGCACCAAGGAATACATGAACACAGTCCCACTGTGTCATAATAAAACCGCACGGTAAGTACGAAGGCATAGCCGACTACTAAAACCCAGTACCAACAAGGTCATAAATCAGACACGAGGTCTGCTTAGACCGCCATGATCGAAGGCCGCCACTCGCGCGATGATCAAATGCGCGTCTAATCCTCGAACTTCCGCTGACTCGCATAGGCCACTCGCATAGCCCGCATGAGGTATTCCCGCATCGAGGGTAGCTACTCCCGCATCGCCCCGGACTCGCGATCCGCATGGCCACATAGACCGCGTGAGGTATAACCCGCACACCAACTCGAACTCGTAGCCCGCAGGTCCCACGGACTGCGTGAGGTATTCTCGAATCATGGTCCCAGACCGCCTGAGTCTACCCCGCATCGGAGGGCAGCTTAACCCCCGGTATCATGTCAAGAGGTGAGTGATATAATACTAACATAACAGCTTATTGTTAAACAACATAAGCACAACAAGGGAAACCCCTTTACACAAACATCACAAGATACTAACACCCGTAGCATCCTAACATGTTTACTTATCAAATCAACAAGAAAGTATTACAAGGCTATCACAAACCAACACAATCAAGTTATTCACACAAGGTACTTTCTACTTTATGTTAACAAGTTCGGGTTTTTATCCCCAAAGTACTTCATACATTAACTCTTTAAAAGATCCGCTTCTTTCACAAAAGTCACACAATACCCGTAGTATAAAAATAGAGTGACTATCTTTTTAAGTAAACCAAAACACTTCCTTTTGTAAAATTAAGTAACAACATTATTTTCCAAACGTTCAAGTTTGCCTAATTTCAAATGCTCAAGATTCTCATTTTCGAAAGGTTTCGTAGTTCATAGTCTTAATCACTTAATAATCTAATTCTCTTTTAAAACCATTTGAGAAACATATGCCTTATGTGTGAGTAGGTTATTCTTGTTCATAACAATCTTATTAAAGCATCCATGATCTAGGAAATGTAATATCATTTTGTCTCATCTTAGCTTCTATGCAGATGGAGGTTTCTACTGGTTTTAATAATACTTTATTAGTCAATACATTTCCCTTTATTAGCGCTGCTGTGGTTTGTTCGATACTTATTACGATTTCAAATCAAGAAACATTATTCCTTTTAAAAACCAATTACTCATTACTCACGAATGAGGTTTCACACTTTTAAACAAAATTCAGATTAATTCAATTAAGTCAAGTCTCTTATCTATTAAGATCAAGTCTCTTAAAATCAATAACCCATTCTTTTTATCTCTCTTAAGTCGTTATACCTAACTTCCCATAAAGCTAGTATAACTCTTAAGCTTTTAAAACCAAGTATTACTCTTCTTTCAAAAAGGTTTCTTAATTCTATTGAAATACTTCAAGATTCTTATTATTTAGACTCAGTCAAAAGACATCGCAATAAAACCACGTTCAGTTAACACACGTACGTCTACCGTACTAGATATATATTCTTTTTAAAATATCATGCTCAAGAGGATAGGAAGAATCACATACCTCGCGACGATTATCGACTATTAGCAAAACGCTCCACCGCTATAACCCGACTAGCCTTGTCCACCTTTCAAGTAGAACACGCTACTCGCAGTGCTTCAACCTATAAAGGCCATATACGTCTATCAACGTCTAGACTACTCTGTAGAATATTCTAAGCAGTAGGTTCTCTATTTTACGGAAAATCGGGCAGCACTTCCCTACCCGTTAAACTACACAAGTTCATGCATACACTCCTATGTAAGTACTCAAACTTCTTCTTTAATATTCTTACGATGTGATTTGATTCAAGTCTTTTCTGTAATATCCTTCTATTACAGTTCAATTCTCTTCTATGAATCTTATATTCATTTCTATACTACTACAGTATGTAATTTCCAATTACAATATAAGGACAAGAGTATTTACCTCGATAAGCCCAAAATTATCCAAGTTTTAATGTCGATCCAGAGCAACGTTTAGCTCCTACTCTGGGCGCTCCAACCCGCTCCAAACAACCCTTAGAAGTTCCCAAACAACTTCTACTTAGCACTTCAACCAACTATGAAGATTTTCCTTAGGGTTTCGTTTTGAGACTAAAGGACATAAGGTAGTATTTCCTGCTCTACGATGAGGTAACTTTGGAATACTACAAGGTATAAGGCTAAGGCATTTTGGAATAGTAATAATACTTGGAGAGTATTTTCTACCAAGAGGGGGGGTATTTTACGAGAACAACTAGACAAGGGGGGGGGGGGGGGTATGTCTCGGCCAACACCACTAGGAGGGGAGGGGGGTGTTTCGGCCAAGGCCTTCTCAAGGGGGAGGGAGAGGCTTTGGACGAAAGCCTTACAAAGGGGGAGAGGGGGATTTCAAGACTTAGAAACTATTTTGTGGATGAAGAAGTCTTCAACAAAGGGGGGTATTTATAGGCCAACCAATGGCCAAGATCAAGACAAGTGGTGGGCAAGTGTAGGGTCAAGATTTGGACAAGTGTTTGTGGGTCCCACTTGTTCATCAACTACACAAAATATCTACAAAATATCCTACCTAACCCTTGACTAAAACTTCAACACAAAAAACGTGCCAAGCTAGCCCTTTTGCCGTCCACTTTGAGGGTGACACATGTCACCCTCCCGTTGGTCCAAAATATTTCATCTCTCGGAAAAATCCGCAAAAATAATAAATGTTGCAACCGTAATTTATCCTTCGCAAAGTTTGGAAAACGTTTCATCGGAAAACGATTCTTTTCGGGGGTTGTGAACAAAATTTCGACCCTTGCCTATCTTAAGGCTTAAACTTTCGTACGTACGTCCTCACGTACATACTCTGGAAATACGGGGTATAACAGCTTGGTAACTTACAAACCTATTTTCGTCGTATTGTGGGGTTGGGGTGGATGTGGAGCCTCTTCTCTTTCTGGTGGCCATTTTTTATTTTTTTTAAAACAAAATCTGCAGCTTCTAATTTAGTGGCACAACTGTCTCCTACACACTCAACAACTAGCAGCGAACACAACACCCCCAAACTTCAACTTTTCTACCCAATGCCCACAACCTCCTTTTCTACTCTTTTCTCCAAACTTTACAATCACTTTTCAGCACCCAAACTACGTCAACTACAATACTCCTTCAAACTACTACCTCCTATGACTTCAGTAAAAGGACTCAAGAACAGAAAAAGGATTACCTTTTTATGAGAGCTTCAAGCTTTTCTTGTTTCAATTGATGGTTTGAAGGTATGGAATGGAGCTTCGTTGTTTGAGATAGTTGGGGGGGTTTTAGGAATTTAAGAGTTTAGGTTGTGGTTGGGTTGGATTTGTGGAGGATTTGTGGGCAAATTAGCACACGTACGTCTACCGTACTATATATTATTCAGGCTTAAGTCAAAAGACATTGCCGTACTATATATATCTTCCTTTAAAATATCATGCTCAAGAGTATAGGAAGAATCACATACCTCGCGACGATTATCGACTATAAGCAAAACGCTCCACGGCTATAACCCGGCTAGCTTGGTCCACCTTCTAAGTAGCCCATGCTACTTGCAGAACATTCAACCAATAAAGGTTATCAGTCTACTGTATATACAGTCCTATGTAAGTACAGTTTAACTTCTACTTATCTTCTTCTGAAGTGATTTCAGTTCAAGTCTTTTCTGTAATATTCCAATGCTCTTCTTATGAATCTTATATTCATTTCTATACTACTACAGTATGTAATTTCCAATTACACTAGAAGGACAGTAGTATTTACCTCGATAAGCCCAAAATTATCCGAGTTTAATGTCGATCATGAGCAATGTTTAGCTCCTACTCAGTGCTCCAACTGCCCAACCAACCCTTAGAAGTTCTCGCTTCTACTTAACACTTCAACCGACTATGAAGGTTTTCCTTAGGGTTTCGTTTTTGTGACTGAGGGAAGTATAATAGTATTTTCTGGGCTTTTGTATACGTGTAACCTTGGGAATACTACAAGGTATTTGGGCATTATAACAATACTTGGAGAGTATTTCTATACCAAAAAAGGGGGGTATTTATACGAGACAACTAGGCTAGGGGGGGGGGGTACCCCTCGGCCAAGGCTTCACAAGGGGGAGGGTGTGGTGGCTCTCGGCCAAGCTCAACTAGGAGGGGGGGGGGCTTGGAAGAAAATACAACTCTCAAAGGGGAAGGGATTTTAACACTTAGAATGATTTTTGGATGAAGAAAGTTCATCACTTAGAGGGATATTTATAGGTCAAGAAATGGCCAACCAATGGCCAAGATTCTTCCAAGTGTATAGCAAGTGTAAGGCCAAGATTTAGCCATGTGCAACCTTATCCATCTACCCAAAATATCCTACCTAACCCTTGACCAAGGGAAAGGCAAGAAAATCGTCCAAACAAGCCCATTTTGCCGTCCAACCTCTTCCAATGTGAGGGTGACACATGTCACCCTCCCGTTGGTCCAAAATGTTACGTCTCTCGGAAAAATCCGCAAAAATTATTAATGACATAGCCGGAATTTTCCCTACGAAAGCTGTGGAAACGTTTCGTCGAAAAACGACTTTTCGCACTTGTGCCCAAATTTCGAAACTTGTCAATTTAAGGCAAAATTTAATACGCCTACGTACATACCGAAATACGGGGTATAACATTCTCCCCTTCTTAGAAACATTCGTCCCGAATGTTCCTTCTCAAGATGGATAACGATGAATATCTTCTAACAAGTTGCCAACGCCACGCCTGGCCCCGAAATAACACACGTTCTCTTCCTTCCTTACTCGTTGTGCCCTTCTCGAACACTTGAACTCTTCTAGCATACGTACCCCACTTCAGTCATCGCTTCTGTTGCCAAAACCTTGGAGTCACCACCTCCAAACTTGGTCATCTACTAGCCTCAACCTCCCTTAAGGCCACTCCCGGACTTCACGATCCGCTTATGGTCGAACATATCCATGAACTCATACGATGGTCATCTAAACCTGGGCCTAGCATCCTCGTGACCCTACCACCTGGCGGGACCACCTCGGACTGACCTCACCACATTCCGGGCTACGGGTTGACCCGCGAATGGTCCTCAACCCGACCCGTTATCGTGCCAACTTTCTCGTTCCTTGCCCTGCAACATTCTTACTAATTCGCGTCATGAAAGCTACCAGTTTCATCTTACACAACCCAAAGAAATTTCCCCACAATTTCCCGAACATAACACTTAACACAGCATCATGATTATCAACACATGCAAGTCTCTAGAGGGTTAAGGATATACCTGAATCTACCGCTCCACTCTAATCATAGGCACGCCTGCGCAGGCATAATCGTGAAAGCGATGGACTCGCCATCGATCCGGTAGCTGCGCCAAACGCTTGGTACCTCTCCTATAAGCACGCCTCTCGTCACATGGCCACAGCGGCGCAGTGAAACAAGCACCGATAAAGACGACATTCCCCGGGATGATGTTTGCCACATCGTGCACACTGAGGGGGACATGAATCCTGCTGGCTAGCACTTACGTAAACTTGTGAACTGTAAGCCCCGGAGCTCGGCCGGCTCCGAATACCCCGAACGCTCGAAGACGCGGAGGACCACTGCATCTTGGCGGAGGTACATAACTAGCCTGCTGCTGAGGCGGTCCGCCTTGAAAGTTACCAAAGGATCCTGCTGTCGCCTCTTCGGCCGCCGATCTCGCCATTCCGTCGACCTCTCCGTGCCTCACATCCTAGTGCATGAGCTTGCATGCGGGCAATGTCCATGCCCGGCTGAAGAGCTACACCCGTACAAGCCTCTGCCAAGTAATCATCTAGCCCGGTGACGTAGCGGTGTACTCTGTCCTCCATATCAGCTACTACAGCGGGGACATACCGAGCTAATGAGTCGAACTCCACATTGTACTCTCTAACCGTCCGCCCGTCCTGCCTCAACGTCAAAAATCTGTCGGCCCGAGCCCTCCTCATCTGTGGAGGCAAGAAGTGTGCAAGAAATGCCTTTGAGAACTCATCCCATATAGCTGGAAGTGCATTCTCCCCCCGGGACAGCTCCCACGAATCAAACCAGTCGACTGCGGCATCACGCAGCCGATGCGAACCTAGGACCACTGACTCGGTCTCCGATGCCTTGATCACTCTCATGACCCGCTGTAACTGCCGGATGAACTCCTGCGGATCATCCTCAGGCCTCGACCCATAAAACTCTGGCGGGTTACATCTCAGAAAATCCCGTAGTCTCAAATCGTCGCCGGGGTGAACTACGGGTGCTACTGGGACAGAATGCTGATTCAGCCTATCCTCGTATCCGCCACGACCGCGGCGAATCGCCATCTCCTTGTACTTATCTCATCCGCTCCAGTGTGGACCGGAGGCTCAGTATCAGTAGTCTCGGCAGCCATCGCCGCGCTCTAAACTCGCGGTGTTGGCGGCGTCGCGAAACCCGCCGTCGGGCACGCCTCGTCTCGATCGGCTCGCGCTCGCATTCTCTCAGATCTCACTAATGACTCCTCGACCGCCTTGCCCATCTGGGCTCAGGTTGCCTTACGCGGAGGCATAATCGTAAAGGAAAGGAATACGCTGAGGGTCCAACTTATCACTGGCTCTAAGGCACGATCTCAGAATGAGAAGAATGGAAACCAATCCTAAATGTCCTATAGCCTCCTGATTATAGATGTGGTGCACAACACATCGATAATCAAGACTCTACTAGACACGGTCTGTAGACACCTTCCGAGGACTAACTGCTCTGATACCACTTTGTCAAGACCCGAACCCGGGCCCGTGACTGGTGCCTTACCCCGGGCACCCTAGTGATACAACATCAGAGAAAACCAGCGGAAATAAAAACTTAAACATGCAAAATAGACATGGATCATGATGAAATAAAATAGGCCAACCAAAACGGTTGCCTTTCAACATATATATATAAAGACATTTGAACAGTTACAATCCTTACGACCCTGCCCACAAATAAGGCTGGACCTAAGATTTATACAACAACTATGACGGGACAGGGCCCCGCCATACCCCTGAACGTACAAGAACTTACAGACTCAGGGTAACATACCAAAGATAAGCCTCCGAAGGAACGGAGCTTCCCAATACGCTGAAAAGGTGATCCTAAACGCGGGGATCGACAGCCGATGTACTTCTACCTGCGGCATGAACGCAGCCCCCCGAAGGAGGTCAGTACAACAGGTACCAAGTATGTGAAACTGTAAAATACTGTAATGAAATCATAATAGTCTATAAAAAGCAGGAGACATGTATGATAACCAACTACAGTTCATAACATAGCGCCATGTCAAGTCGTGACTCACGCCTCAAGTCATCCTCATGCGTGGAACTCCTTCCTCATCGCCGGCGATCTAGGTACAAATCATGTGATACGTATAACATGTCTCGGCCCATCTCATGGACCCGATATAAAACGTGTGGGATACATTCGGCTCATCCCATGAACCGGTAGTCGAGTGAAATACATTCCCGGATGAACCGGTAGTCGAGTGAAATACATTCCCGGATGAACCGGTAGTCGAGTGAAATACATTCCCGGATGAACCGGTAGTCGAGTGAAATACATTCCCGGATGAACCGGTAGTCGAGTTAAAAACATTCCCGGTTCATCCCATGAACCGGTAGTCGAGTAGAACACAGTACTTGCACAATAAGGCTATCACACGTAACATGGTCAAGTTTCACAACAACAAGCATAGGCAAGTTATACACAACTCAAGGTGCTTTCATTTTATGTCAAAGTCCGGATTTTAACCCTAAGGTACTACGTACGTTAAATTCCTTTTAAGAGATCCATTCCTTTTATAAAAGTCACCCGATACCCGTAGTGTATAAGAAAATAGAGTGACTTATATCTTTTAAGTAAAACAACTTTCATACTTTCCTTTTAAAATCCAAATTAAGGCAATACCATGCCTTCTTTTTAGACAAAAACACTTCTCTTTTTAAAGTCAAGTTACCACATTAAAACCAATGATGAAACCCTTTTTTTGTTTTCATAAAGTCGTTATAACCAACTTCCCATAAGGTTGTTATAACACTTTATGTTTTAAACCATTTTAAGACAACATAATGCCTTTCTTTTCCCTAAAGTTCCAGTTTGCCTAATTTCAATTACGCAAGTCTCTTTTTAGAAAAGTTTCATAGTTCAATGTCTTAATCTCTTTTTTAAAACAATTGAGTAACATACGCCATAGGCGAGTAGGTTATTCTTGTTCATAATCAATCTTATTAAGCAACCATGATCTAGAAAATGTAATATCATTTTGTCTCATCTTAGCTTCTATGCAGATGGAGGTTTCTACTGGTTTTAATAATACTTAATTATTCAATACATTTTCCTTTATTAACGCTGCATTGGTTTGTCGATACACATTCTGATTTCCGAAATCAGTAAAACATTATTCCTTTTAAAAACCACGTACTCATTACTCACGAATGAGGTTTCACACAAAACTCATTTTAAGTCATTTAAGTTAAGTCTCTTATCTTATAAGATCAAGTCTCTTAACTTCTAAAATCAGTAAACCATTTACCTCTCTTAAGACGTTATACCTAACTCCCCATAAAGCTAGTATAACTCTTTTTAAACCTTTAAAACCAAGTGTTACTCTTCTTTCAAAAATGGTTTCTTAACATTTGAAATACATTCAAGGTTCTTATTATTCAGCTTAAGTCAAAGACATTGCCGCATAACTACGCTCAATTAGCACACGACGTCTACCGTACTATATATTATTCAGCTTAAGTCAAAAGACATTGTCGCATAACTACATTCAATTAGCACACGACGCTGGTACTATATATTATTCGTGCTTAAGTCAAAAGACATTGCCGCATAACCACGCTCAATTAGCACACGTCGCTACCGTACTATATATTATTCGTGCTTAAGTCAAAGACATTGCCGCACTATATATATCTTCCTTTAAAATATCATGCTCGAGTATAGGAAGAATCACATACCTCGCGACGATTATCGACTATAAGCAAAACGCCCACGGCTATAACCCGCTAGCACGGTCCACCTTCTAAGTAGCCCATGCTACTTGCGTAACATTCAACCAATAAAGGTTATCACCATCTGATATACGGTCCTATGTAAAATGCAGTTTAACTTCTACTGATCTTCTTCTGAAGTGATTTCAGTTCAAGTCTTTTCTGTAATATTCCAATGCTCTTCTTATGAATCTTATATTCATTTCTATACTACTACAGTATGTAATTTCCAATTACACTAGAAGGACAGTAGTATTTACCTCGATAAGCCCAAAATTATCCGAGTTTAATGTCGCTCCTGAGCAATGTTTAGCTCCTACTCTGAGTGCTCCAACCGCTCCAACCAACCCTTAGAAGTTCTACGCAACTTCTACTTAACACTTCAACCGACTATGAAGGTTTTCCTTAGGGTTTCGTTTTTGTGACTGAGGGAAGTATAATAGTATTTTCTGGGCATTTGTATACGTGTAACCTTGGGAATACTACATGGTATTTGGGCATTATAACAATACTTGAGAGTATTTCTATACCAAAAAGGGGTATTTATACGAGACAACTAGGCTAGGGGGTACCCTCCAGTGAGTCTTCACAAGGGGGAGGGTGTGGTGGCTCTCGGCCAAGATCAACTAGGAGGGGGGGGGGGGCGTGGCCGAAAATACAACTCCCAAAGGGGAAGGGATTGTAACACTTGGAATGATTTTTGGCTGAACAAAGTTCATCACTTAGAGGGGTATTTATAGGTCAAGAAAGGGCCAACCAATGGCCAAGATTCTTCCAAGTGTATAGCAAGTGTAAGGCCAAGATTTAGCCATGTGCAACCTTATCCATCTACCCAAAATATCCTACCTAACCCTTGACCAAGGGAAAGGCAAGAAAATCGTCCAAACAAGCCCATTTTGCCGTCCAACCTCTTCCAATGTGAGGGTGACACATGTCACCCTCCCGTTGGTCCAAAATGATACGTCTCTCGGAAAAATCCGCAAAAATTATTAATGACATAGCCGGAATTTTCCCTACGAAGTCGTGGAAACGTTTATTTAAAAACGACTCCTTTCGGCACTTGTGCCCAAATTTCGAAACTTGTCAATTCTTAAGGCAAAAATTTAATACGTACGCCCTTACGTACATACTCTGGAAATACGGGGTATAACACTTCATATAAGGACTCTCCATCAGCTTGGTAGAAGTTGTTCAACTCCCCTCTCAGTTTTGCTGCTTTACATGGGGGAAAGAACTTGGCTAGGAATTTCTGTGCGCCTCTGCCATGTAAAATCGAATCGGCGGGAATTCAACCATACTTTGCTCTATCCCCGAGTGAGAAGGAAAGAGCCTCAACTGACGACATCATCGATGAACGCCGCAATCGAACGCTGCACATAGCTCCAAGAAATTAGCTATGCATATGTGGAATCCTCCGATGGCGATCCTCCGAATTGCCGTATGTTGTACCATGCTCAATTGCCGGTTTATTTGAAGTTGTTAGCTCTATGCGGGAGCCTAATGCGTGTCCTGCTCCATTCACTCGCGCATGTAGTCTCCCAAACTTCTTTCTCTTGGACTTGAACTCTCTTCCACGCCTATTGGCGCTTGTCAGGTATTCTGGATGGGGTTGATTCTCACCTAACCCTTCTCCCATCCGGGTTGTTGTTCTCAACGCGCTCATCTCTAACAAGGTTGCAATCCGATTCTTTCGCATTTGCGAGTTTTCTCAATTTACGGATTGAAGGAACAAGAGTGTTCGCTCCTCTTCTCCTTCGCATAAACCGACTTCTGAAATAGATCAAAGCAGACAACAAATCACGACACCTCGAATTTTCAAAAGAAAAGCGTAAAATTAAAAATTAAAAGAAAGTTAAAAACCAAATTAGAAATTAAAAATAGACAAATTTGATATTGAACTATGCCTAATCCTCAACGCGCTAAAAACTTGATGCGCGGTAAGATGCACACACTTTAAACGCAAGTGCACGTTATCGTGACAAGTAGTATAGTCTTGATAAGACCGAATATCGTCCACAAGGATTAGGGTTCAATTACCAATTATCTATTTTCTGGTATCTATTTGGCGATTTGATAATTGATTTGTTGTTTATAACTAAGAATTATGAAAGCTATTTAAATATAAAGATTTACTTCAGTGGTGATGAGAATAGGGCTTCTATGTATCCTCACTATCCGCTTATGCTACTTACTAATGCAATAACTTATGGTATTCTTCTTTTGGAGAAAGCAGGTTTACGAAATTGTTTTATACTCCCGTTAGGGTTATATAAACACTCAACCCCAGTATCGCACCTTACCTACCTTTCGGTGATAAGGATAACTCTGTCACGACCCGATCCCGGGCCCGTGACTGGTGCCTTACCCCGGGCACCCTAGTGATACAACATCAGAGAAAATTAGCGGAAATAAAACTTAAACATGAAACAAGAGATAAGATCATAAACAAAGCAACCAAACGGTTACCTTCCAATAAAATATATGTATACAAATCTTTCAAACCGAATAGTTTAATCCTTTACAAACCACCTTGCCCACAAAGACTATGGACCTCTAAGAGTTTTTATACAACATGACGGGACAGGGCCCCGCCATACCCCTGAATGTACAAGAACCTACAACTCAGGGTAACATACCAAAAGATAAGCCTCCGGAGAAACGGAGCTTCCCAACGCTGAACGGTGATCCTAAGAGCGAGGATCAACACTGGTGTACCTCTACCTGCGGCATGAACGCAGCCCCCCGAAGGAGGTCGATAACAGTACCAAGTATATGGCCGAAAATCACGTAAATGAAATCATAGCAGTCTATATAAAGCAGGAGACATGTGTGATAACCAAACTACAGTTCACAATAAGCAGTCATGTAAGTCAGGGACTCACGCCCTCAGAGTTATCACTCAAATATAACTATGGGTCTTACGCCCTCAACATCAATCATGCCCGTGGAATACCTTCCTCACTGCCGGCAGTCTATGATATAATAACACCGAGGAGTACATATGAACACCAAGTCCTACCTGATGCCAAAGTCGTACTAACAATACCATACAACCAAACCACGGGCGACACTGGCAAGTCTGAAGCCGACTACGGATACCAAGGCGGTCACGTGGTGGCCGGCAAGTACGAGGGCTAACTATCAGGTACCAAGGCCGTATCACGAGACTTCGCCACTAAACTGAACGGGGCAAGTGCGAGGGCTAACTACCAGGTACCAAGGCCGAATCAGCCACGAGACGGGGCAAGTACGAAAGTCGACCACCAGATACCAAGGCCGAACAGTAAAACCTCATGGAGAGCTAGTCCATGGAATAACACTATCAACAGGAGCGTACCCGTGGAATTCTCCGTCAATGCCGGTACGTCCAAGTACTATCATAACAAATCAGCCGGCCCTTCATTGAGAGACGCGGTGGTATAGAAATACAATACTAGCACGACAAGGCTATCACACGCAAACATAGTCAAGTTACACACAACTCAAGGTACTTTCATTTTATGCCAAAGTCCAGGTTTTAACCCCAAAGTACTACGTACGTTAAACTCTTTTTGAAGGATCCATTTCTTTTACAAAGGTCACCCGATACCCGCAGTATTATAAAAAAATAGAGTGACTAACATTTTAAGTAAACCAAAGCAACTTCCATACTTCCTTTTAAAACCAAAATTAAGACAATACCATGCCTTCTTTTTTGATCAAAACACTTCTCCTTTTTAAAGTCAAGTTACTACTTTAAAACCAATGATAAAACCCTTTTTTTGTTTTCATAAAGTCGTTATAACTAACTTCCCATAAAGCTGTTATAACACTTTATGTTTCAAACCAATATAAGACAAAACGATGCCTTTCTTTTTAAGAAAAATTCTTCAATTCCTCAAGTCTTTCTTCTTTAGAAAACAAGTTCCTTACTTTAAAGATTTAAGAAAATTAATGCTTGTTTATACTGATTCTCATTAAAGCAGCCATGATCTAGGAAATGTAATACAATCTTGTCTTATCTTGGCTCCTATGCGGAAGGAGGTTTCTACTGGTTTTAACATAATAACTTATTCTCATTTCCGAAATCAGTAAAACATTATTCTTTTAAAAACCAAGTACTCATTACTCACGAATGAGGTTTCACACTTAAACAGACTTTAAAACAATTCAATTAAGTCAAGTCTCTTATCTTTCTAAAATCAATAAACCACTCCTTTTATCTTACTTAAGTCGTTACACCTAACTTCCCATAAAGCTGGTATAACTCGTAAGCTTTCAAAACCAAGTATTACTCTTCTTTCAAAAACGGTTCTTAACTCTTTTGAAATACTTCAAAGTTCTTATTATTCAGGCTTAAGTCAAAAGACATTGCCGTAAAACTACGTCCAGTTAACACACGTACGTCTACCGTACTATATATATATATATTCCTTTTAAAATATCATGCTCAAGAGTATAGGAAGAATCACATACCTCGCGACGATTATCGACTATTAGCAAATAGCTCCAAAGTACTGTAATCCTGCTAGCCTTTTCCACCCTTCGAGTAGAATACGCTACTCGCAGTACTTCAACCTATAACGGTTATACAATTTTATCAATGTCTAGACTACTCGGTAGAATAAATCTAGATACAAGATTCTTACGGAAAATTGGGCGACTTCCTACCCACAACTTCACAAGTCTCCATCAGATACAGTCCTATGTAAGTCTGCCTAACCCTTCTTATATACCTTCCTTGTATATAACTTATACTTCATTCTTATACTTCAACAGTATGTAAACTTATTACAAAAGAAGGTCAAGCGTATTTACCTCGATAAGCCCAAAATTATCCAAGCTTAATGTCGATCCTGAGCAACGTTTAGCTCTACTGGCGCTCAACCCGCTCCAAACAACCCTTAGAAGTTCCCAACAACTTCTACTCAGCACTTCAACCAACGATGAAGATTTTCCTAAGGGTTTCGTTTTGAGACAAAAAGGACAAAAGGTAGTATTTTCGAGCTCTACGTATAGAGGTAACTTTTGGAATACTACAAGGTATACGGCTAGGGTATTTTGGGGATAATAACAATAGTTGGAGAATACTTTCTTCCAAGGGGGGTGTGTATTTTACGAGGACAACTCAAGGTAGGGGGGGTACCCTCTCGGCCAAGCCTTTCTCAAGGGGGGAGGGGGAGGCTCTCGGCCAAGGGCTCACAAAGGGGGAGGGGGAAGACTCTTTGGACGAGAGCTCTTCAAGAGGGGAGGTAGGATTTCAAGAGTTAGAACAATTTGGGATGAAGAAGTCTTCAAGTTAGGGGGGTATTTATATGGGAACCAATGGCCATGATCAAGCCAAGTGGGGGGCAAGTGGATGGCCAAGATTGGCACAAGTGCACCCTATCCTACTCCCCAAATCCCTCACAAACATTGACCCATGGATTAGGCCACAAAACATGGCACAAAACATGCCATGAAACAAGCCAAGAACGCCCCACTCTCGGCCAAGCAAAACCGCCAACTTGAGGGTGACAAGTGTCGCCCTCTCGTTGGTCCAAAATATTCCATCTCTCGGAAAAATCCGCAAAATTTATAAATGACATAGCCGGAATTTTCCCTTCGCAAATTCTGTAAAACATTTCGTCGAAAAATGATTCTTTACAGGGGTTGTGCACAAAATTTCATCCTTGCCTAACTTTAAGGCTCAAACTTTTCTACGTACGCCCACACGTACATACTCTGGAAATACGGGGTATAACATTCTCCCCTCCTTAGAAACATTCGTCCCGAATGTTCCTTCTCAAAACAGATAAAGATCAGTTCCTCTTAACTTAAACCAGTTGCCAATGCCACACCTGGCCACAAAATAACACACGCTCAAATACATAATCCAAGTCTACGGGGAATCACCCCTAACATCACAAAAGCTTCACCCTGGTCTAAAGGATACTTCCTTCGCAATTTCACTTCACAACAAAATTATCACTTCTATGCTCTTAACACATGCTCGCTTCTTCCCTCACACGTCGTACTCTTCTCGAACACTTGAACTCTTCTAGTATACGTACCATACTTCAGTCATTACTTTAGTTCCCAAAATTTCTGGAGCCACTACCTCCAAACTTGGTCATCTTACTAGCCTCGATCTTCTTTAAGGTCGTTCCCGGCCTTCACGATCCGATTCTGGTCGAACATACCCATGAACTCATACGATGGTCATCTAAACTTGGGCCTAGCACCCTCGTGACCCTACCATCTAGAGGGACCACCCAGAACTGACCCCACCTAAATCCGGGCTACGGGTTGACCCGCAATACGCCCTCCACCCGACCCTCCGTCGCCAAACACTTGTTCCCTCCGACCTGGAACAATCTGACCTATTCATGTCCAGAAAGCTACCACTTTCATCTTACACAACTCACGGAATATCCCACAATACATTTATACGCAAACCAAGTATTTGACAAAGACTAACCGTAAAATCTTTTATTCAAGCCGGCCTTACATCTAAGGTCTCAACGTGTAATATTCTAAGGTTCATACCTTCCCTGTCCCCACACTTATTCTTTCAACTATCCATGACTCTAAACCACAATACACACAAAGCTATCTGCACATAGCAGTCATCATACAATCATCGTATCACGCATGCAAAACTCTAGAGGGTTAAGGATATACCTGAAAAGATAGGCGGTTCAAAGGACCGCTAAAACTGGGAACTTCCACCGCGACCTCTGCCGTGGCCTTCCGGTGTATGAACATCCTGCCTAGCTACGGAAGGTGAAGAACCCGCAACTGATCTCGTAGTCTGTGCTATCATACCAGTGCTACCCACAGTCGGACGATCTCGCCAGATGGCCACATTGGCGCAAGAATAACAATCTCCCAAGTTAGTACGACACTCTCCCTTATGAAGTTTTCCACAACGACCACATCGAGACAAAGGCGACCTCATCCGTGAGCACTCTACTCACGAAAATCTGAAACACAGGAGCCACGACCGCTCCCGAATATCCGAAGGTCCCGAAGCTGTGGAGGACCACTCTGCTTGGCGGAGGTACATAACTAGTCTGCTGCGAGGCGGTCCGCCTCGAAAGTTATCAAAGGACCTGCTTTATTGCGGCCTCTTCTGCGATCTTGGTCATTCCGTCGACCTCTCGCTCCTCACATCCAGTGCATAAGCTGCGTGCGGGCAATGTCCATGCGGTGAAGAGCTACAGAACAAGCCTCTCGCCAGTAGTCATCGAGCGGTGGCGTGGCGGTGCACTCGTCCTCCATATGCGGCTACTAACGCGGGGACATACCGAGCGATGAGTCGAACTCCACATTGTACTCCGAACCGTCGCCGCTCTGCCTCAACACCAAAAATCGCCGGCCCGAGCCCTCGCCGCTTTGTGGAGGCAAGAAATGTGCAAGAAATGCCTCGAGAACTCGTTCCATACGGTGGAAGTACATGCTCTCCGGGACAACTCGCGAATCAAACGATCATTGCGGTATCACGCGGTGTCTGAACCAAGACCACCGACTCGGTCTCGAAGCCTTGATCACTCTCATGATCCATGGAATCGGATGAACTCCTGCGGATCATCCTCGGGCCTCGACCGTAGAACTCGGCGGGCTCTGACTCGAGAAAGTCTGTAGCCTCAAACTATCCGATCTCGGGTGAACCACGAGTCTTCTTGGAGCTGCTGCGTCCGGCTATCCTCGTGTTCGGCCTGATCACGGCTGCAAGCGTGCCATCTCCTTGTAACCCATCTCCTCTGCCCCAGGCTGTGGGACTGGAGGCTCAAGTATTGTTGTCTCAGCAGCCACTGTTGCGGCTCTAAGCTCTGCTGGGGTCGGTGGCGTCGCAAAACTCGTTGTCTGAAGCACAATCTCAGGTAATGACCGGGCCTGCGCCCTCGTACTCCTCTGTATCTCACCAGCAGCTCCCTCGGCTGCCTTGCCCATCTGGGCCCTGGTTACCTTGCGCGGAGGCATAACTGGTAAAAAGGAGATACGTCAGAGGGGTCCAACTTACAACACAGCTCTAAGGCACGATCTCAGAATGAGAAGAATGGAAACCAATCCTAAATGTCCTGCGACCTCACGATTATAGATGTGGTGCCTGACACCGATAATCAAGACTACTAGACACGATGCGTAGACACTTTTCGAGATTAAGCGCTCGATACCACTTTTGTCACGACCGATCCGGGCGTGTGATCGTGCCTACCGGGCACACTAGTGATATGGCATTAGAAAATCGGAAATAAAACTTAAACATGAAACAAGAGATAAGATCATAAAGCAGGCCAACCAAGCGGTTACCTTCCAATAAAATATATGTATACAAATCTTTCAAACCAAGCAGTTTAATCCTTTTTACAAACCACACTTAGCGATTACTACAGACCTCTAGAGTTTTTATACAACATGACGGGGACGGGGCCCATACCACAGATGTACAAGAACCTACAACTCGAGGGTAACATGCAAAAGATAAGCCTCGGAGAAAGCGGAGCTTCCAATGAGCGGTGATCTAGGCGAGGATCAACCTGGTGTACCTACTGCGGCATGAACGGCCCGAAGGAGGTCGATAACAGTACCAAGTATATGGCCCGAAAATCAGTAAATGAAATCATAGCGATCTATATAAAGCGAGAGACATGTATGATAACCAAACTACGATTCACAATAAGCGATCATGTAAGTCGGGGACTCGCGCCGCCGAGTCATCACTCAAATATAACTATGGGTCTTACGCCTCAACATCAATCATGCGTGGAATACCTTCGCCAGCTGCCGGCGATCTATGATATAATAAAGCGAAGTACATATGAACACCAAGTCCTACACGATGCCAAAGCCGTACTAACAATACCATACAACCAAACCACGAAGGCGACCGCAGGCAAGTACGGCCGACTACGGATACAAGGCGGTCACGTATGGCCAGGGGGCAATCACGAGGGCTAACTATCGGTGCAGGCGTATCACGAGACCGCCACTAAAGCCCGAGCAGGGCAAGTGCGAGGGCTAACTACCAGTACAGGCGAATCAGCCACGAGGCGGGGCAAGTCTGGCCGACCACGGATACCAAGGCGAGCGGTAAAACCTCGTGGAGAGCTAGTCCATGGAATAACACTATCAGCGAGGCGTGCGTGGAATTCTCCGTCCTTGCAGATGCGTCAAGTACTATCATAACAAATCAGCCAGCCTCCATTGAAAGGCGGTGGTATAGAAATACAATACTAGCACGACAAGGCTATCACACGCAAACATAGGCAAGTTACACACAACTCAAGGTACTTTCATTTTATGCCAAAGTCCAGGTTTTAACCCCAAAGTACTACGTACGTTAAACTCTTTTTGAAGGATCCATTTCTTTTACAAAGGTCACCCGATACCCGCAGTATTATAAAAAAATAGAGTGACTAACATTTTAAGTAAACCAAAGAAACTTCCATACTTCCTTTTAAAACCAAAATTAAGACAATACCATGCCTTCTTTTTAGATCAAAACACTTCTCCTTTTTAAAGTCAAGTTACTACTTTAAAACCAATGATAAAACCCTTCTTTTGTTTTCATAAAGTCGTTATAACTAACTTCCCATAAAGTTGTTATAACACTTTATGTTTCAAACCAATTTAAGACAAAACGATGCCTTTCTTTTTAAGAAAAATTCTTCAATTCCTCAAGTCTTTCTTCTTTAGAAAACAAGTTCCTTACTTTGAAGATTTAAGAAAATTAATGCTTGTTTATACTGATTCTCATTAAAGCAGCCATGATTTAGGAAATGTAATACAATCTTGTCTTATCTTAGCTCCTATGCGGAAGGAGGTTTCTACTGGTTTTAATATAATAACTTATTCTCATTTCCGAAATCAGTAAAACATTATTCTTTTAAAAACCAAGTACTCATTACTCACGAATGAGGTTTCACACTTAAACAGACTTTAAAACAATTCAATTAAGTCAAGTCTCTTATCTTTCTAAAATCAATAAACCACTTCTTTTATCTTACTTAAGTCGTTACACCTAACTTCCATAATCTTTGGTATAACTCTTAAGCTTTCAAAAACAAGTATTACTCTACTTTCAAAAACGGTTCTTAACTCTTTTGAAATACTTCAAAGTTCTTATTATTCAGGCTTAAGTCAAAAGACATTGCCGTAAAACTACGTCGATTAACACGTCGTCTACCGTACTATATATATATATATTCCTTTTAAAATATCATGCTCGAGTATAGGAAGAATCACGTACCTCGCGGCGATTATCGACTATTAGCAAATAGCTCCAAATCACGTAATCCTGCTAGCCTTTTCCACCGCCGAGTAGAATACGCTACTGTGATAATTCAACTATAACGGTTATACAAGTTTATCAATGTCTATACTACTCGGTAGAATAAATCTAGATACAAGATTCTACGGAAAATTGGGCGCACTTCCTACCGTCGACTTCACAAGTCTCTGTAGATGCGGTCTATGTAAGTCTGATTCCAACCCTTCTTATATACCTTCCTTGTATATAACTTATACTTCATTCTTATACTTGATAGTATGTAAACATATTACAAAAGAAGGTCAGCGTATTTACCTCGATAAGCCCAAAATTATCCAAGCTTAATGTCGATCACGAGCAACGTTTAGCTCCTACTGCGGGCGCTCAACCCGCTCCAAACAACCGCAGAAGTTCCCAACAACTTCTACTCGACTTCAACCAATGATGAAGATTTTCCTAAGGGTTTCGTTTTGAGACAAAAGGACAAAAGGTAGTATTCAGAGCTCGTATAGAGGTGACTTTTGGAATACTACAAGGTATACGGCTAGGGTATTTTGTGGATAATAACAATAGTTGGAGAATACTTTCTACCAAGGGAGGTGTGTATTTTACGAGGACAACTCAAGGTAGGGGGGGTACCCTCTCGGCCAAGCCTTTCTCAAGGGGGGAGGGGGAGGCTCTCGGCCAAGGGCTCACAACGTGTCACGACTGTTAGGGGCCGTGGTAGTGCCTTACCCGGGCACCCAAGTAGTCATACATCGGAGTAATCAGCGGAATATAAAAACAAGACATGAAACAGTTGTAAAATGAGACACAATTTATCTGAAGAAAAGCTTGCCTTTCGGCATATATATATAACCCAAGTTTGCAGTTACAACCCAACTGTACAATAGGACTACAGACCTCTAGGAATGTAAACAACTATGGCGGGACAGGCCCGCCATACATACCTATACAAAACTAACTACAACAGGAGATCATGCAAAAGTAGAGCCTCGGAGAAGATGGAGCTCACGACACCAGCAAAGATCCTGAGGATGCGGATCTAGCACTCTTTGCCACCTGCGGCATGAGCGCGGCCCGAGAGTCGATACAACGGTACCAAGTATGTGAAGCGTAAAGTACTTAAATGAAATCAAGTATTTAAAACCATTTGCAAATACAATCGGTTCATAGTACCATATCACAAAGCATAACAATATGAGTAAGCATGCGAGTCTTTTCTAGGCGCGAATGATCAGCAAGGCCAATCGCCCATAGTATCATTATGCGTGCCTAGTCTTGGACTCCCGATCGCATAGGTCGCACATGAACCAGCGTAGGTATTCCTTGCATCGGGGTTAGCTAACCCGGTACCCTCTGGACTCCGCGATCCGCATAGTCTCAATAGACCGCGTAGTCACGCAGCCGCATAGGCATCCCCGCGTCGGGCTAAAACACCGGAATGATCAATCACGGAACTCCCGCGACTCGCGTATTCACATGCATAGGCCGTATAGGCCGCATCGGTGGAAAACCACCGGTATAATAAGTCGAGGGTAGGTGATATAATATGATACAACAGACTTACCGTTTAGCGTAAGCGGCAAGAATGACCCCCTTTCACAGCATTATAAGTCACTAACACAGGTAGCATCATAATATGTCTACTTATCAAACAATCTTACTACACTTAACAGAAATCAATACAAGGCTTTTAATAATAAACAAGTAAACAGTTCCTTTTATCTTTCTTAAGTTGTTATACCTAACTTCCCATAAAGCTAGTATAACTCTTAAGCTTTTGTTTTAAAAACCAAATATTTCTCTTCTGTTAAAAATGATTCGGTATTCTTTTGAAATGTATCAGGGTTCTTATTATTCAGGCTTAAGTCAAAAGACATTGCCGTAGTTATTATTCAGGCTTAAGTCAAAAGACATTGCCGTAGTTATTATTCAGTTAACACATGTACGTCTACCGTACTATATATATATCTTAAAATATCATACTTAAGAGTATAGGAAGAATCACATACCTTCTCGGCGAAAACCTCCTGCCAAGTCAAATATGTCGCGCGCAGAGAATCAGCGTATATCAGTCAAATACGTCTATCAACGTCTGAAGCTGCTTGTATAAAGCTCTAAGCGAGAGGTTCTCTATTCTATGGAAATTGGGCGCACTTCCTACCGGTAAGCTATCTGATCTCTTGTAAGCAGTCTATGTGATGCAGTTCAATAATTCTTCTTTTATACCGCCTCTTTGTGATAGATTCAATTCTATTCTGTAATATCCTTAAGTATTTATACTTATTCCTATACTTCTACGATTATGCATTCTCTAATTACAAAGAAGGATAAGTTCATTTACCTCGATAAGCCCAAAAATTATCCAAGTTAAGCGTCGCTCACGAGCGAGGTTTAGCTCTAATTTATGCGCTCAGATAGCTCCAGAACCCTTAGAAGTTCTTCACAACTTCTACTAAGTACTAAGGGATTTGGGCTAGGGTAATTTGGGCATTATAACAATACTAGAAGGCAACTTTTCTACCAAGGGAGGGGGTAGGTTTAATTTAGGCTAGGGGGTAGCCTCGGCTGCTTCGCTCGAGGGAGTAGGCTTGGGCGAAAAGGCTCGAGGAGAGGGAGGATTTTCAATACTTGGAGAAAGATTTGTGGATGAAGAACTCTTCATCTTAAGGGGGTATTTATAGGTCAAGCCATGGCCAACCAATGGCGAAGATGATGCCAAGTGCAAGGCAAGTGTAAGGTCAAGATTTATCCAAGTGCCCTTATCCATCTACTACCCAAAATATCCTACCAACTACTTGACAAAATAGGCCATCCAATTCGTCCTAATGCGCCTGAACGTCCACCAATTGGAGGTGACAAGTGTCGCCTCCCGTTGGTCCAAAATGTTCGTCTCTCGGAAAAATCCGCAAAAATTAGAAATGACATAGCCGGAATTTATCCTACGCGAGTTGTGTAAAGCGTTTAGTCGGAAAGCGATTCTTTTAATGAGTTGTGCCCAAAAAGCGTCCATTGCCTACTTTAAGGCTAAACTTTACGTCACGCCTCATGTACATACTCGAAATACGGTATAACATTCTCCTCCAGAAACATTCGTCGAATGTTCCTACCCAAGATAGTTAACGATAAGATTCTCCATGACTTAAGCGATTTGCAAATGCCACACACGGCCGAAACAACACTTAGGCATAAGCGATAATGAAAATTTACAAGTAGGAAAGTGAATTACACGGAGGTGTGGGGAATAGGTGAGGATACTTCGCCTCATGTCCTCCTCGGCTTCCCGTCATCTCTCCCCGAGCTCGTTCCGCGAGAACTTTGGCGGAAGCCCACGTCCTTGGTCGCGGGCGCCTAACGACGATCGATTATCGCTATGGGAATATCCTCATCGATAACCCCTCGATCACTGGACATCGTCAATCGGATGCACCTAGATGGATCCCGATCATCTCTCGGCGTAGAAACATGAAACACCGGATGCACTGCCTCCAGATCGGACGGCAGATCCAACTCGTAGGCAACCTTGACGGTGTGGACAATCTGATAGGGCCCAATGTACCTTGGGCTGAGTTTCCCTTTCTTCCCGAATCTCATCACACCGCCATGGGTGACACCTTCAGAAAACCAAATCATCAACCTCGAACTCCGGATCTGGCGGCGATGATCTGCGTATGACTTCATCGACTCGAGCTGTCAGCCGCTCTGGATAAGTTTCACCTTATCCACGCTTCTTTGCACCAAATCTGGTCCCACTAAGCGTACCTCGCCCACATCGAACCAGCTATGGCGATCTGCACTTCCTCATACAAGGCCTCATGGCGCCATCGAATCTTGGGTGGTAGCTATTATTATCGCGAACTCAACTAGAGGCAAATGATCCTCGACTATCCACGAAGTCAATAACACGGGCTCGCGGCATATCCTCGAAGTGCGGATAGTGCGCTCTGCACATCGATGCGTACGTGGATGGAATCGGTACTCGAGCTCACTGCGTCCTAAACCCATGCGGAAGGACCTCGAAGTTAGCGTAAGCGGGCTCCTGCATGCGATATGATCGAAATAGGGACTCCATGCAGTCTGACGATCTCGGATGTAAAGTCTGGCATAATCCCAGCCGAAAAAGTCGTCCTAATGGGAAGAAAGTGGGCTGATTTCGTCAGCCTGTTGACGATAACCCATATAGAATCATGTCTCCTCGGAGTGCGAGGTAGTCCTGTGATAAAGTCCATGTTGATCACCTCCCACTTCCAGGTCGGGATCTCTGTAAATCGTAACAAACCACCAGGCCTCTGGTGCTATACCTTCACCTGCTGACAACACGGGCACTGAGCTACGAACTCTGCAACGTCCCTCTTCAAGCCATCCCACCAATACACAGATCTAAGGTCGTGGTATATCTTGGTCGACCCTGGATGGATAGAGTAACTTGTATTGTGTGCTTCACCAAGAACACTTCGAAGTCACGAGACATCGGAACACACAACCTGCCTCAAACCTTAGCACCGTCGGTGCTACCTCAAAAGGACCCTTCCTCACGAAGAGCGCGTCACGATACGAATCAAAACCGGATCCTCGGCTGTTGCCTCTTCACTCGCCGGCGATGGAAGACTCGGCAACCTCACGAACTCGAACCCCACTGCTATCGGAATCAATCAAGCGGACACGAGGCTCGCTAAGCGATGCAAATCACGAACCATGCCTCATCTCTAGTTGCACATCTAATAGGCTCCCATCGACCTACGACTAAGAGCATACGCCACAACATTGGCCTTCCCGGGTGGTGCGGGATATCAACATCGTAATCCTTAAGCAACTCTAACCACCGTCTCGTCGTAAGTTGACTCACTGGTGAAGATATCTTGGAGGCTCTTGTGGTGCGTATAAATATCCACGTGAACCCCATACAAATAGTGCCTCCGGATCTTGGCGTGAATCACCGCGCCAACTCCAAATCATGGGTGGGGTAGTTCCTCTCGTGTTTCTTAAGGCTGTCGGGATAAATGCGCTATAACTCTACCTGCTGCATCAACACGCTGACCCGATGCGCGCATCACAATACACGACATAACCATGGACCTGCGGAAGTAAGAAGCGAGGCGATCGTGATCTCTCCTTTAGTGCGGAAACCTGCTCACGTGCATCAGTCCATCAAACTTGGCGCCTCGAGTCGGCCTAGTCAATGGTGCGAAGATAGAAGCAAACTTCTCCACGAACCGCCGATAATATCTGCGAGGCCCGAGCTGCGCACCTCGCCGGAGTAGTAGGTCTAGGCCAAGTCTCGCGCCTCGATCTTGGCGTATCCACTCGAATGCCATCAGCCAGACAATATGCCCAAGAAAAGCCACGAAGCTAACCAAAACTCACATTTGGAAAACTTGGCGTATAGCTGTGGTCCGTGAGAAGCTGTCGGCCACGGTCGCAAAATGCTCGCGTCTCGCTCTGGCGAGAATAAACCAAGATATCATCAATGAACACTATCACAAGCGTGTTCAAAATGGTTTGAACACTCGGTTCATCAAATCCATGAATACCGCGGAGCATTGGTCAACCAAAGACATGACCACGAACTCATAATGCGTCTGACGTCGGAATGCGATCTAGGGACATCCACCTCTCGACTCGAACGATGATAGCGATCGCAGATCAATCTTGGAAAACATCTCGCCTTGCAAATGGTCGAACAAATCATCAATCACAGGAAGGGGTATTCGTTCTTAATGGTCACCTTGTTGGTCTGTAATCAACATGCAAAGGCGTCGTCCTTCTTCTTTACGAACAATCGGCGCTCCCGGGGAGAAACACTAGGTCGATGAAGCCCTTCTCGGAAATCTCTCGGTGGTCCTCAACTCTCTCAACTGGCGGTGCCATTACGTATGGCGAGAATGGAAATGGGCCGAGTGTCTGGCAACACATCTATACAAAACTCGATCTCCCTCTCAGGAGGGATACCCGGGAGGTCGTCTAGAAACACGTCTGGGAACTCGACTCTGGGCCCGGTGAAAATCTGGTACCGCGACCTCGGTATCAAACACCGAACGAGATGGTACATATACCGCCTGCGCACTATCTTCCTAGCCTTGAGGTAGGAAATAAACCTACCACCGGCGTCTGATGTTCCCTCGCTCAACAAGCTCGCCGGAAACTGGAACCGTACCTCTCTCCCTGCAGTCTACATTGGCGTAGCAAGAAGCTAGCCAATCCATACCCATGATCACGTCGAAATCAGTCATGTCCAACTCTATCAAGTCGGCTAGGTTCGGCGGCGTATATGGTCATCGGACAAGCCCATATACCGTGAGCTACCACCGAATCACCCATGGCGTAGCTACCTCGAAAGGGTCTATGGACTCGTGCTCTATCCCTATCCTACTAGCAATAAGGGAGATATATAGGGACAGTAGAACCGGATCTATCAAGGCATACACATCAAATCCGGCCCGATAAGGTACTGTGGCGACATCGGTGAGGCCTCACGATCTGCCGGTGGATATGGCATAAATGCGATTCGAGGACCGCTAAAGCTGAGACCAGCGCCACGACCTGCGCGACCCGCTGGCCGTGAGTACCTTGCCCTCGGGCGAGTAAGCTGTCGAGGATGAAGAAGCAAGCCCGACCTGCAGTGACCCCTACCATCAGCGCCTGCGCTCAGACAGACTCGCAAAATGACCTGCGGCCACAAGTGTAGCAAGCTCCGGAGTAGTAGTGCAACCCGAATGGAACACCTTTCGGCGGACACACTGAGCGGACCTCGATCGGTTCGCACCGTTGCTACCCTGGAAGTCCGACGTCCTGGGGCCCGACACGCCCGGCGCTCTGGCTGTCGCAGCGATGTAGGAGTGCTCTGAGCGGTGTGGTGCAAATCTAGACCTGGCGATGTCGTCCACCCGAGGCTACCAAAGAACCGGCCGTCTTGGCCTTCTGCTTGATGATATCGGTCTACCGGCGGTCTCTACGCTCGCATCGCGTCGTGAGCTGCATCTGAGTAATGTCCATGCACGGTGAAGAGACACACGCGCAAGACTTCGGCCATATAATCATCTAGCGGTGGCGTAGCGATGCACGGTCCTCCATATCTGCTACGGTCACGAGGACATATCGAGCGATGAATCGAACTCGACATTGTACTCCTAAGCGTGTGTCCTCCCTGCCTCAGCAACAAAAATCTGTCGGCCCGTGCCCTCCTCATCTGCGGAGGCAAGAAGTGTGTGAGAAAAGCCTCCGAAAACTCATCCCATACTGCTGGAGGTGCATGCTCTCCCCGGGAAAGCTCCCACGAATCAAACCAATCATCGCGGTATCACGCGGCGATGCGAACCAAAGGTCACGGACTCGGTCTCAAGCCTTGATCACCGCGTGATCCTTCATGGCGGCGGATGAACTCGCGGATCATCCTCGAGCCTCGACCCATAAAACTACGGCGGGCTACAACTAAGGAAATCCGTAGCCTCAGTATGCGCCTCGGGTGAACCACGGTAATGCACGGTGGAAGCTGAATCGAACTGCATCCAGCCTATCCTCGTGTCTGGCCACAATCCTAGCCAATAGCTGGGCCATCTCCTTGTACCCTATCTCCTCCGCCCCAGGCTGTGGGACAGGAGGTGCGGGTACTGTGGTCTCTGCTGGGGCCGGCGGCGTCATGGAACTCGCCGTCTCGGGTATAGGCGGGCACGAGCCCTCGTAACTCTCGGTGTCTACTAGCGGCTCCTCGGTGCCGCCGCCGGGCGGGTTGCCTTACGTGGAGGCATAAGCTATTCAGAAAGGAATACGTTAGATGGGTCCAACTTATAACACAGCTCTAAGGCACGATCTCAGAGTGAGAAGAATAGAAACCAATCCTAAATATCCTATAGCCTCCTGATTATTGGTGTGGTGCACAACACACCGATAATCAAGACTCTACTAGATACGGTCTGTAGACACTTTCCGAGGATTAACTGCTCTGATACCACTTTTGTCACGACCGTTCGGGGCGTGGTGTGCCTTACCCGGGCACCCAAGTAGTCATACATCAGAGTAATCAGCGGAATATAAAAACAAGAAATGAAACAGTTTTAAAATGAGACACAATTTATCTGAAGAAAAGCTTGCCTTTCGGCATATATATATAACCCAAGTTTGCAGTTACATCCCAACTGTACAATAGGACTACAGACCTCTAGGAATGTAAACAACTATGGCGGGACAGGGCCCCGCCATACCCTGACTGTACAAAACTAACTACAACAGGGAGATCATACCAAAAAGTAGAGCCTCCGGAGAAGATGGAGCTCCTGACACCAACCGCAAAGATCCTAAGGATGCGGATCTAGCACCTGCTTGCCCTTACCTGCGGCATGAACGCAGCCCCCCGAAGGAGGTCAGTACAACAGGTACCAAGTATGTGAAACTGTAAAGTACTTAAATGAAATCAAGTATTTAAAACCATTTGCAAATACAATCAGTTCATAGTACCATATCACAAAGCATAACAATAACAGGTAAACTGTAACAGGTCTTTTCTAGGCCGCGAATGATCGAAGCAAGGCCAATCGCCCATAGTATCATTATGCGTGCCTAGTCTCGACTCCGCGATCCGCATGGAGTCACCTGCACCCGCATGAGGTACTCCTCGCATCGGGGTTAGCTAACCCGGTACCCTCACGGACTCGCATCCGCATAGTCTCGATAGACGCGTAGTCACACGCACGCGCATGGGCATCCCTGCGTCGGGCTAAAACACGGAATGATCAATCTTGGAACTCCGCGACTCGCATAGTCACATAGACTGCATAGGCGCGATAGACTCGCATCAGGTGGCAAGCCACCGGTATAATAAGTCGATGGGGTAGGTGATATAATATGATAACAGACTTACCGTTTAGCAGCGTAAGAACGCAATAATGACCCGCTTTCCACGGCATTATAAGTCACTAACGTAGCATCATAATATGTCTACTTATCAAACAATCTTACTACCAACTTAATCAATACAAGGCTTTTAATAACAAACAAGTAAAGCAGTTCCTTTTATCTTTCTTAAGTTGTTATACCTAACTTCCCATAAAGCTAGTATAACTCTTAATCTTTTGTTTTAAAACCAAATATTTCTCTCGTTAAAAATGATTCGATTCTTTTGAAATGTATCGTGGTTCTTATTATTCAGCTTAAGTCAAAAGACATTGCCAGTAGTTATTATTCAGCTTAAGTCAAAAGACATTGCGTAGTTATTATTCGATTAACACGTATGCGTCACCGTACTATATATATATCTTAAAATATCATGCTTAAGAGTATAGGAAGAATCACATACCTACCGTGAAAACCTCCGCTAAGTCGAATATGTCGCAGAAGAATCGGCCTATATCACCAAATCGCCTATCAACGTCTAGGTATCGTATAAAGCTCTAGCGAGAGGGTTCTCTATTCTATGGAAATTCGGGCACTTCCCTACGTAAGCTATCTGATCTACTATAAAACAGTCTCATGTGAGTACGTTCAATAATTCTTCTTTTATACCCTACTGTGATAGCAGTTCAATTCTATTACGTAATATCCTTCTAAGTATTTATACTTATTCTATACTTCTACAAAGATGCATTCTCTAATTACAAAAGAAGGATAAGTTTATTTACCTCGATAAGCCCAAAATTATCCAAGTTAAGCGTCGCTCACGAGCAAGGTTTAGCTCCTAATTTGTGCGCTCAGATAGCTCCAGAACCCTTAGAAGTTCTTCACAACTTCTACTAAGTACTAAGGGATTTGGGCTAGGGTATTTTGGGCATTATAACAATACTAGAAGGCAACTTTTCTACCAAGGGAGGGGTAGGTTTTGGCTAGGCTGGGGTAGCCTCGGCTAAGCTTCACTCGAGGGGAGTAGGCTTGGGACGAAAAGGCTCAAGTGAGAGGAGGATTTTCAAGACTTGGAGAAAGATTTGTGGATGAAGAACTCTTCATCTTAAAGTATTTATAGGTCAAGCCATGGCCAACCAATGGCCAAGATGATGCCAAGTGCAAGGCAAGTGTAAGGTCAAGATTTATCCAAGTGCCCTTATCCATCTACTACACAAAATATCCTACCAACTACTTGACAAAATAGGCCATCCAATTCGTCCTAATGCCGCCCCAACGTCCACCAATTGGAGGGTGACAAGTGTCGTCCTCCCGTTGGTCCAAAATGTTTCGTCTCTCGGAAAAATCCGCAAAAATTAGAAATGACATAGCCGGAATTTATCCTACGCGAGTTGTGTAAAACGTTTCGTCGGAAAACGATTCTTTTAATGAGTTGTGCCCAAAAAAAACGTCCCATTACCTACTTTAAGGCTAAACTTTCGTACGTACGCCCTCACGTACATACTCTGGAAATACGGGGTATAACACAAAGGGGGAGGGGGAAGACTCTTTGGACGAGAGCTCTTCAAAAGGGGAGGGAGGATTTCAAGAGTTAGAACAATTTGGGATGAAGAAGTCTTCAAGTTAGGGGGGGTATTTATAGGGGAACCAATGGCCATGATCAAGCCAAGTGGGGGGCAAGTGGATGGCCAAGATTGGCACAAGTGCACCCTATCCTACTCCCCAAATCCCTCACAAACATTGACCCATGGATTAGGCCACAAAACATGGCACAAAACATGCCATGAAACAAGCCAAGAATGCCCCACTCTCGTCCAAGCAAAACCGCCAACTTGAGGGTGACAAGTGTCGCCCTCTCGTTGGTCCAAAATATTCCGTCTCTCGGAAAAATCCGTAAAAATTATAAATGACATAGCCGGAATTTTCCCTTCGCAAGTTCTGTAAAACGTTTCGTCGAAAAACGATTCTTTACGGGGGTTGTGCACAAAATTTCATCTTTGCCTAACTTTAAGGCTCAAACTTTTCTACGTACGCCCACACGTACATACTCTGGAAATACGGGGTATAACAAACTCTATAGGAGGATTAAGAACAAAAACCTAGTTAACCGTCACGCACAATGCGCAAAATTAGGGTTGTTAAGCCTCTCATTAACGCTACATAAATAATTAAGGTATTTTCATCCCCAATCCAAGAATGTCTACCCAACTTACAGCATATTCACAATCTCCCCCTTTCGGAATCTGATTAGAAATCATATAGTGATAATTAGTTGTCAATTAATTACCAAGAATTCAACTCAATTATTGGATAGATCTCACAATAAGAAAAATAACCATAAGCATGCATTAATTTATAACATAAGTTTCTAGAAATTCAACATGGAAAGCCCTATAAGTGAATTAGTTCCTAGCCATTGACATGACAAAAACTAATTCAAAGTTCATCATGCAAACTGAAATAAATACAAGAAAAGGAAAAGAAATTACTAATCTATTGTCTCCAATCTCCAAGCAAAAAGCCTTGTGTTGTGCAAGAAGGGGAACCCTTGAAAACTGTCTAGGGTTCTCCTTTTATAGGCTGAAAACCGCCTCCCTCTTTTCCTTCAGGCCTGGCCCAGATTTTCATCCAAAAACCTAATTTTTCCGCGTCGGTGCCGCCCGCAGACAGCGATCGCGGCCGGAGTTCTGTCGTCCGGGTGTTTTGGCGCCATACCGATATCTGTCATTCGAGGCGCCACGGCGCTGCAACTTCTATGGCTTCTCGGATGTTTAGGTGCCGCGGCCCTGCTTTTGACTGCAGGAGGCGCCGCGGCGCTGGTCTGGATTTTACCCTCGTTCGCCACTTTCTCTGTTTTTCAGCTCTGGCATCTCCTCTTTTTCCCTCTTTTTGCTCCTTTTCCGCCATTTGGCCATTTTAACCACTTTGACTCAAAAGAAAGAAAAACTATCCTAATATGACACTTATATGTGCAAAACGAGACAAAAGACTAACTAAAACTGACTCAAAAGGTGTATATAAAATACACCGATCAGTCAACCCGCGGCCTGTAATGTGGTGGGGTCAATTCGAGGTGGTCCCGCCATGTGGTGGGGTCATGAGGGTGTTAGGCCCAAGTTTAGTTAACCAGCGTACGAGTTCGTGGATGCGTTCGACCTGTAGTCGGGCCGATGAGGTCGGTCCATCTTATCTTTCAGTCAGGACCGTGTACTCGGCAGTGGGTTATGCGAGATGTTATTTATCGGGAAGATTGTAAGGCTACACGGGGTCCCTACTTTTACTTATGACCGGCAGTGGAGCCCAGCTTACGGCTATTTCTTTTATTTCTGGAGGTTTTATCAGGCAGGGTTAGGAACTCAGGTGAGTCTCAGTATCGCATTCGCCCTCGGGCCAGTGTTTGGATTTCAGGGGTAGCTGTGAGGATTGTTGCCTCCTATTGAGGGAGTGTTTTATGGCTACCATTTCAGTATTCGGATATCGCCTTATGACGCCTTGTAGGGGCGGAAGTGTAAGTTGCCGGTCGATTGGTTCGATGTTGGCAAGGTTCAGATAGTTGCTTCATACTTGTTTCAGCAGGATGTGGATAGGGTGAAGCTTATCCAGAAGAGGTTATTGGCAGCACAGAGTCAACAGAAGTCGTGCGGATAATCGACGACGACGCTTGGAGTTCAGGTTGACGGTGGGTCTTCTTGAAGGTACCACCCCGGAAAGGGTGTGACGAGTTTTGAAAAACAGAGGAAACTTAGCCTGAGGTACTTAGAGCGTTTTCAGATCCTTTGGAGGATAGGCCAGGTTGCCTATAAGTTAGCTTTGTCGTCCGACGTGGGAGGCAGTACGTCCGGTCTTTCATGTTGTTATGTTCGGAAAAGTATCGGAGATCCATCCAGAGGGTTCCCAGTTAATGATGACCAAGTTGGAGATAGTAACCCAGAGATTTTGGAAACTGAAGCAATAACAGAAATATGGTGAGTTATGAGAAAGAGTTCGAGTGTACGAGAAGGGTACGACGAGTAAGGGAAGAAGCGAGCATGTGTTAAGAGAATAGAAGTGATCATTTCTTTTGTGAAATGAAGGTGCGAAGGGAGTGTCTTTTAGACCTTGGGTGGGAGGTTACATGGGCATGTCTACACCGATGCAGTATTCCGGGGGCATATGGCCATGCGGCCTTGTTATTATTGTTGCATCATGGACATGTCTACACCGATGCAGTATTCCGGGGGCATGCGGCCATGATGCGAACATGATGGATGTTGTGGGCGTGAGACCCATAGTTATATTTGAGTGGTGACTTTGAGGGCGTGAGTCACGACTTGACATATTGCTTTTATGTTGTGTAAGTTTGGTTATCATACATGTCTCGGCTTTTATAGACTAGTATGATTTCATTTCTGATATTTTTGATTTCACATACTTGGTACTGTTATCGACCTCCTTGGGGCTGCGTTCATGCCGCAGTAGAGTACATCGATCGTGGATCCCGCTCTAGGATCTCATTTCAGCGTGTTGAAAGCTCTGTTCCTTCGAGGCTTATCTTTGGTATGTTTCCACAGTTGTAGGTTCTTGTACATTCGGGGTATGGCGAGCCACTGTCCGTCATAGTTGTTGTAAATCTTAAGTGCAGTAACCTTTGTTGTGGGCGGGGTTTGTAAAAAGGATAAGCTGCTCGGGTTTTTATGTATATCACGAAGGCAAATCGCTTTTGGTTGGCTGTTTATTTATTATATCTCTTGTTTCATGACTCGTGTTTCATTTTCGCTGGTTTTCTCGATGTTGTATCACTAGGGTGCCCGGTAAGGCACGATGCGGGCCCGGTTGGGCGTTACAAAGTGGTATCGAGCGATTAGTCCTCGGAAAGTGTCTGCACCGTGTCTAGTAGAGTCTTGATTATCGATGTGTTGTGCACCACATCTATAATCGAGGCTATAGGACATTTAGGATTGGTTTCTATTCTTCTCATTCTGAGATCGTGCCTTAGAGCTGAGTTATGAGTTGGATCCCTCTGACGTATTCCTTTCTGTTACAGTTATGCCTCCGCGCAAGGCGACCCGGGCCCAGGTGGGCAAGGCGAGGAGCTGCTAGTGAGATCTGAGAGTACGAGGCGCGAGCGTCGATAAGAGGAGATGCCAGCGGCGAGTTTGCGCCGCCCGGCCTGCGAGTTTAGAGCGCGGCCGTGGGCGATGAGACTCGATACACGAGCCTCAGTCCACGATGCAGCGAGGAGATGGGTCACGAGATGGCCCGATGTTTGGCGGGGTTGTGGCGAGATATGAGGCAGTGGATCGCGGCGATTCAGTTCCAGCGCTTTGTAGTGCGCGAGAGCGAATAGTTTGAGGCTACGGGACTTTACGAGTGTAGCCCCGAGTTTTATGGGTCGAGGCACGAGGATGATCCGCAGGAGTTCATCCGTCGATTCTGAAGAGATCATGCGGGTGATCAAGGCTTGAGACCGAGTCTGTGACGCCGGTTCGCATCGGTGCGTGATACCGCGATCGATTGGTTTGATTCGTGGGAGCTTTCCGGGAGAGCATGCACCTCCGGTATGGGATGAGTTTTGGGGCTTTTCTCACGCACTTCTTGCCTCCGAGATGAGGAGGCACGGCGACAAATTTTTGTTCTTGAGACAGAGGGCGTGGCTGTCGAGAGTACAATGTCGAGTTCGATTCTTTGGCTCGATATGTCCACGCACTAGTTGCGAATATGGAAGATAGGGTGCATCGCTATGTCACCGCTCGATGATTACCTAGCGAGAGAGTTGTTGGTGTTTCTCTTCAGCGGGCATGGACATTGCCGCGTCGTGCTCATCGTTTGCACCGGGTGCGAGGAGCGAAGATCGACAGGTGGACTGGCTTTCAGTGAGAAGAAGGCCAAGACGGCGGATATTTTGGCGACTTTCGAGGCGGACCGCCTCGAAGAGACTAGTTATGTACCTCCGCCATTGCAGTGGTCCTCCGCAGACGCCGGGACCCTTGGGATATTCGAGCGGCCGGGGCTCCTGTGTTTGAATGTTCAGGAGTAGGGGTGTTGGCGGATCGATCACCCTACCTCGGTGTGGTCGATGTGGTAGACCGCATTTCGGGAGTGTCGTAGTACGAGGAGCTTGTTACTCTTGCGCCAGCAGGGCCATATGACGAGAGACTGTCCGAGCCTGTGTGGCTGGTAGGGCGGCCATGACTACTAGAGCGATTGCGGGCCACGGTAGAGTCGCGGTGGAAGTTCGATTTTAGCGGTCCTTGAACCGCCTAGTTTCTGTATATCCTTAACCACAGATACTTGTATGTATTGATGTTAATGATGTGTTAAGTGTTATGTTCGGATAGCTTTGTGCTATAGTGTGATTTAAAAATCTGGTTAGTGTGAGATGGAAGTGGTAGCTCCAGTGTGTTCCGTGTCGAGGAGCGGAAGTTGGCGCTACGGTGGGTCGGGTTGGGGCCATGTTGCGGGCCAACCCGCGTCCCGTTTCGAGGAAGGGTCAGCTCTGGGTGGTCCCGCCAGGTGGCAGGGTCACGAGGGTGCTAGGCCCAAGTTTAGATGACCATCGTATGAGTTCGTGGATACGTTCGACCAGAATCAGTTCGTGAAGGCCGGGAATGGCCTTAGGGGAAATCGAGATTAGTGAGATGACCAAGTTTGGAGGTAGTGATTCCAAGGGTGGGAAACAGAAGCGTTGACAGAAGTGTGGTACGGATACTAGAACGAGTTCGGGTGTTCGAGACGAGTACTACGAGAAAAGGGAGAAGTGAATGTGTGTTTTTGTGGCCAGTTATGGCATGATTGTTTTCGTAAGTATAGCAGTGAAGACTATATTGGCACCTGTTTGTTTTGAGACCTAGAAGGAACATTCGGGACGAATGTTTCTAAGGGGGGGAGAATGTTATACCCCGTTTTTCCAGAGTATGTACGTATGGACGTACGTACGAAATTTGAGCCTTAAGGTAGGCATTGGATTCGAAATTTGGGCACAAGTGCCGATTAGAGTCGTCGACGAAACGTTTCCGACTTTCGTAGAAAATTCGGCTATGTCATTTATAATTTTGCGGATTTTTCGGGTGTGAAACATTTTGGACCAACGGGAGGGTGACATGTGTCACCCTACATTGAAGCAAATGGATTGGCTTGGTCGATTTGGGCGTCCAAGAGCCTTGGTTGGCCTTGGCGATTGTCTCCCTCTTTTGTGCCTTGCTTTGTGGCTTGTTTTGTGGAGTGTTTTGTGGAGTAGGGTTAGGGTGCACTTGGCTTGATCTTGGCCTTACACTTGCCTTGCACTTGGCTAGATCTTGGCCATTGGTTGGCCTTTGGTTTTGCTATAAATACCCCCCCCTTTGTGAAGACTTCATTCATCCACAAATGTTTCCAAGTCTTGAAATCCCTCCTCCTCTTGTGGCTCTCGCCCTAAGCCTCTCCTCCCCTCCTAGTGGCCTTTGGCCGAGAGGTCTCCACTCCCTTGTGGTGTCCAGCCAGTGGGGTACCCCCAGCCTAGTTACTTCGTATAATACCCCTTGTTGTGGTATAGAAATACTCTCAGTATTGTTATAATGCCCAAAATACCTTAGCCTTATACCTTGTAGTATCTCCAAAAGTTACCTCTTTCGTAGAGTGCGGAAATACTACCTTTGTCCTTTTTAGTCTCAAACCAGAAACCCTAAGGAAAATCTTCATTGTTGGTTGAAGTTTTGGAGTAGAAGTTGGTTAGAACTTCTAAGGGTTGTTTGAGCACTCGGAGTAGGAGCTGCGTTGCTCAGATCGACTTTTACTTGGATAATTTTGGGCTTATCGAGGTAAACACTATCGCCCTTCTATTGTGATTGGAAATTACATGTTGTTGATTATATAGTTGAAGTATACTATATATAGTCTTGAACGTAGTTAGTTGGCAATGTCTTTTGACTTAAGCACAGATACAGAATCTGAATCAGTAATTACATAGATGTATCAGATGACTTGTGTCTTGTGTGGTAGAATTGTGCAGCGTCCGGTTAGGCGTGTAAAACCCCCTGGTTGGCTTGGTAGCCGGCCTCGATAGAGGAGGAGATTTCTGTTGTTGGGAGAGTCTTGCGAATTTTAGTAGAAAGGTAGAAACTTGTGTTTGGGGTTAATAGACGTTTGTGACCTTTATAGGTGAAAGTACTAAGAGTAGCGTATTCTACTCGAGAGTGGAAAGGGCTAGCAAGGTTGTAGTACTTGGAGCTTTTTGCTTATTGTCGATAATCGTCGCGAGGTATGTGAACCTCTTCCTATCTCTTCTAGCATGATATGTGTGAACTATGTAAATGCGGTGAGCGTACGTGTTAACTGTGTTTGATTGTTCTTAAAACATAAAGTGTTATAACGGCTTTATGGGAAGTTGGTTATAACAACTTTATGTAGGTAAGAAAATACTTTGTGGTTTTAAAAAGAGTTATACTAAGCTTTATGGGGAGTTAGGTATAATGTCTTAAGAGAGGTAAAGAAAATGGTTTACTGATGTTAGAAGTTAAGAGACTTGATCTTATAAGATAAGAGACTTAACTTATTTGTTTTAATGTGAATGTTTGTGTGAAACCTCATTCGTGAGTAATGAGTACTTGGTTTTATTTAAAGGGATAATGTTTCTTGATTTCGAAATCGAATGTGTATCGACTGGACGGCTGCAGCGTTAATAAAGGAAAATGTATTGAATAATGATGAATTGTATTAAAACCGGAGAAACCTCCATCTGCATAGAAACTAAGATGAGACAAAATGATATACATTTTCTAGATCATGGTCAGCATTAATAAGAATGTTGTAAACAAGAATAACCTACTCTCACGTGAGACATATATTACTCAATTGTTCTAAAAAGGAATCAAGTGATTAAGTTTGGGAACTATGAAACCATTTGAAGATGAGAAGCTTGAGTAATTGAAACTAGGCAAACTGGAACTTAGGAAAAGAATGCTGTTACTTGATTTTGAAAAGGAATGTGGGTTGGTCATTCTAATACTACGGGTATCGGGTGACTTTTATAGAAGTAATGGATCTCTTTTAAAAGAACTTAACGTATGTAGTACTTTGGGGTTAAAAACCCGGACTTTGGTATAAATGGAAGTACTTTGAGTTGTTGTGAAACTTGCCTATGCTTGTTGTTGTGAAACTTGCCTATGCTTGTTGTTGTGAAACTTGCCTATGCTTGTGATGATAGCCTTTGTTGTACAAGTGTGGTATTTCTGTGTTACCGCGTCTCTCGATAGAGGGCCGGTTGACTTGTTGAGAACTTACTGGGACGTGCTGGCAGTGATGGAGAATTCCACGGGTATGTTTCCATTTTGATTATTGTCTTGTTGTTGATATCACATGGACATGTCTACACCGTCGCAAAGATTCGGGGCATGCGGCCACGCGGCCGGTTGATTACCGATATATGGTTATCGCAACATGGGCGTGTCTACCGGATGCGATTCGGGGACGTGTGGCCATGCGGCGGTTGACCACCCAAAGTATATTGTTATCGAGGTTACATGGGCATGTCTACACCGTCAAGATTCCGGGGGTATGTGGCCATGCGGCCTTGTTATTATTGTTGCATCATGGACATGTCTACACCGATGCAGTATTCCGGGGGCATGCGGCCATGATGCGAACATGATGGATGTTGTGGGCGTGAGACCCATAGTTATATTTGAGTGGTGACTTTGAGGGCGTGAGTCACTGACTTGACATATCAGTTTTATGTTGTGAATCGTAAGTTTGGTTATCATACATGTCTCCGGCTTTTATAGACTAGTATGATTTCATTTACGATATTTACTGATTTCACATACTTGGTACTGTTGTCTTGACCTCGCCCGGGGCTGCGTTATGCCGCGGTAGAGTACATCGGTCGCGGATCCCCGCCTTAGGATCTCATTTAGCGTGTTGGAAAGTTCGTTTCCTTGGAGGCTTATCTTTGGTATGTTTCCACGAGTTGTAGGTTCTTGTACATTCGGGTATGGCGGGAGCCTGTCGTCATAGTTGTTAATAAATCTTAAGTGCAGCCTTTGTTGTGGGCGGGGTTTGTAAAGGATAAGCATTGGGTTTTATGTATATACTTGAAAGCTGTTTTGGTTGCTTTGTTTATTTATTATATCTCTTGTTTCATGACTCGTGTTTCATTTTCCGCTGGTTTTCTCGATGTTGTATCACTAGGGTTCCGGTAAGGCACGATGCGGGCCGGGTTGGGCGTTACAACTGGAAACACGTGGGAACTCGACTCTACCCGGCGAAAATCGTACCGCAGCCTTGAGATCAAACACGAACGAGATGGTAGATATACCCTGTACCATCTTCCTAGCCTTGAGGTAGGAAATAAACCTACCTCGGCGATCTGGTGCTCCTCCCTCAACAACCGGCCTCAGAAGCGGGAACCGCATTTACTACTCTCTGCGGTCTACATTGGCGTAGCAAGAAGCTAGCCAATCCATCCCCATAATCACGCCAAGTCAATCATCTCCAACTCTATCAAGTCGGCTGAGTCCGACGTAAATGGTCACAGGACAAGCTCTATATACCCGCCGAGCTACCACCGAATCACCATCGGCGTAGCTACCTCGAAAGGGTCATGGACTCGTGCTCATCCCTATCCTACTAGCAACAAGGAGATATATAGGATGAGTAGAACCGGATCTATCAAAACATATACATCAAACCCGAGCGATAAGGTACCGTGACGACATCGGTGAGGCCTCCCGATCTCGCTTACCGGATAGCATAAATGCGGTTACGAGGACCGCTAGAACTGAGACCGCGCACGACCTGCCTCGACCATGGTCATGAGTTTATCACGACCGAATCCGGGCGTGATCGTGCCTTACCGGGCACCTAGTGATACAACATCGAGAGAAAACCGGCGGAAAATAAAACACGAGTCATGAAACAAGAGATATAATAAATAAAGCAACCAAAAAGCGGTTGCCTTGGTATATACATAAAACCCGAGCTTAACCTTTACAAACCCCGCCACGATTACTCTGCACTTAAGATTTACAACAACTATGACGGGACAGGGCCGCCATACCACGAATGTATAAGCATCTGACTCGGGTATCATACAAAGATAAGCCTCGAAGAACGGAGCTTTCCAATTTGAAAGGTGATCCTAAGCGAGGATCGACGGCCGATGTACCTTTTACTGCAGCGTGACGCAGGCCAAGGAGGTCGATCACAACCAGTACAAGTATGTGAAATCGTAAAATCGTAAATGAAATCATAATAGTCTATATAAGCAGAGATGTATGATAACCAAACTACGATTCACAACATAGAAGCGATCATGTCAAGTCGTGACTCACGCCTAAAAGTCATCCCTCATGCCCGGTGGAACTCCTTCCTCACCGGCCAGCCTAGGTACAAATCATGTGATACGTATAACATGTCTCGGCCCATCTTATGGACCCAATATAGAAAAGGGTGGAATACATTCCCGGTTCATCCCATGAACCGGTAGTCGAGTGGAATACATTCCCGGATGAACCGGTAGTCAAGTGAAATACATTCCCGGATGAACCGGTAATCAAGTGAAACACATTCCCGGATGAACCGGTAGTCGAGTGAAATACATTCCCGGATGAACCGGTAGTCGAGTGAAATACATTCCCGGATGAACCGGTAATCAAGTGATATACATTCCCGGATGACCCGGTAGTCGAGTAGAACACAGTACTTACACAACAAGGCTATCACACGTAACATGGTCAAGTTTCATAACAACAAGTATAAGCAAGTTACACACGACTCAAGGTACTTTCATTTTATATCAAAGTCCGGATTTTAACCTTAAAGTACTACGTCCGTTAAATTCCTTTTAAGATCCATTTCTTTTACAAAGGTCACCCGATACCCGTAGTATAAAATTTGAGTGACTAACATTGTTAAGTAAACCAAAATGCTTTCCTTTGTAAAATCAAGTGACAACCTTATTTTCCAAACGTTCAAGTTGCCTAATTTCGAATGCTCAAGTTTCTCATTTTAGAAAAAGGTTTCGTAGTTCATAGTTTTAAATCCTTTAAAACATAATTCTCCTTTAAACGTTTTGAGAAACCTATGTCTTATAAGTGAGTAGGTATTCTTTGTTTATAATCAATCTTATTAAGCAGCCATGATCTAGGAAATGTAATATCATTTTGTCTCATCTTAGCTTCTATGCAGATGGAGGTTTCTACTGGTTTTAATAATACTTCTTTAGTCAATACATTTTCCTTTATTAACGCGGTGGTTTGTCGATACACATTCGATTCAAATCAGTATAACATTCTTAAGCCGTTATACCTAACTTCCCATAAAGCTAGTATAACTCTTAAGCTTTCAAAACCCAAGTAATACTCATTCTTTCAAAACGATTCATAGATCTTTTGAAATGCTTCAAGTTCTTTATTAACACATATCAAGCCAGTTATTATTCAAATCAGTTACCTTTTAAAAACCACAAAGTATGTGTTTATCCACATAAAGCTATTATAACCAACTTCCCATAAAGCCGTTATAACACTTTATGTTTTAAATCAATCAAATACATTTAGCACATGTACGCTCACCGCACTACATAGTTCACACATATCATGCTAGAAGAGATAGGAAGAGGTCCATACCTCGCGACGATTGTCGACTAATAGCAAAACGCTCAAGTACTTCAAACCGGCTACTCCTAAGCTGCGGATCACTCCACACGTAGTACTACAACCTATAGAGGCCACAAAGCGCCTATTAATACCTTTAGATCCCGGCGTAGAATATTCTGAGAAAATTCGGCACTCTCCCCGCACGGCGTAAATCTCCTCCTCTATCGAGGCCGAACCAAGCCAACCAGGGGTTAACACGTCTGACCGACGTGTACAATTCTACTACACAATGCTACACAAGTCTCTTATGAATGATCTATGTAATTACTGATTCGCTTCTCTTATTTAAATTCAGCTTAAGTCGCAAGACATTGCCGTAAGTATTATTCAGCTTAAGTCAAAAGACATTGCCGCAATTATAATGTTCATTCTATATATAGTATACTTCAACTATATATTCCTACAACATGTAATTTCCAATTACAATGAAGGTCAAGAATGTTTACCTCGATAAGCCCAAAATTATCCGAGTTTATATGTCGTTCTGAACAAGGTTTAGCTCCTACTCAGGCGCTCCAAAACGCTCCAAGAAACCCTTAGAAGTGTCTACACAACTTCTACTTAATACTTCAACTACGGGTGAAGATTTTCCTTAGGGTTTCGTTTAGTGGCTAAAGGAAAGTATAATAGTATTTTCCGGGCTTGATAAGTATAACCTTGGAAAGTACAACAAGGTATTTGGGCTAAAGTATTTTGGACATTATAACAATACTAGGAGAGTATTTCTATACCACAAAGGGGGTATTATACGAAAACAACTAGGCTAGGGGTACCCAGGCTAGCACTAGGAGGGGATACTTTCGGCCAAGGGCCTTCTCAAGGGGAGGGGGTGGCGGACGACTACTACAAGGAGAGGAGGAGATTTCAAGACTTAGGCACATTTTTGGACGAAGAACTCTTCAAGCTTAGGGGGGGTATTTATAGGTCAAGCCATGGCCAACCAATGGCCAAGATGAAGACAAGTGTGGTGCAAGTGTAGGGTTAGATTTCCACCATGTGTACCTTATCCATCTACCACACAACTTGCACAAAAATATCCTACCAACTAAAGCCCTTTTTCGTCCACCATTGCCGCCCATTTGTTCCAATGTGAGGGTGACACATGTCACCCTCCCGTTGTCCACAATGTTTCGTCTCTGGAAAAATCCAAAAATTATAAATGACATAGCGGAATTTTCCAAACAAAAGCTGTGTAAACGTTTCGTCAAAAACGACTCTAATCGGGTGTTGTGTACAAATTTCAAACTTGCCTAACTTAAGGCTCAATTTTCTACGTCGCCTTCACGCATACTCCGAAAATCTGGTATAACATTCTTCCTTAGAAACATTCGTCCGAATGTTCCTTCTCAAGTCTCAACACAAACATGCGCGAAGATAGTCTTCACCGCTATACGTTTAAAAACAATCATGCCACACCGGCCATGAAATAACAAATGCACAAAATACGAAATCCCAAGTCCACGAGGAATCACCTCTGTTATCACAAAAAACGATCACACTCGCTCACTTCTCCCCTACCTCGTCGCACCTGCTGAACACTGAACCCTTCCCAAAGACACGCACCACACTTCATCCAACGCTCGTTTCCAACCCTTCGAGTCACTACTCCAAACTTGGTCATCTTACTAACCTCGATTTCCTCTAAGGCCACTCTCGCCTTCACGAATCGATTCTGGTCGAACGTATCCACGAACTCATAAGATGGTCATCTAAACTTGGGCCTAGCACCCTTGTGACCTCGCCACCGGCGGACCACCTGAGCGACCTTTCCTCGAACGGGGCCGGGTTGGCCCGCAACATGGCCCCAACCCGACCACTATCGCGCCAACTCTCGCCTCCGACACCGAACAATCTTGCTAAAACACATCATGAAAGCTACCACTTTCATTTACCCAACCAGGACTTATCACACAATACATTCTAGGCATAAAATGCACTCTGACAAGGATCACTCGCAAAATCTTGTACTCAAGACGGCCTTACATCTAAGGTCTCCACTGTAATATTCTAAGGTTCATCATTTTCTCACCCCCGGGCTTACCCTTTCACTAAGCATGTTTCTAAATCACATTTTAGCACCAAGCTATCCGAACATAACACTTAACACATTATCATAACAAACAAAACTCTAGATGGTTAAGGATATACCTGAAGCTACCGCTCCACTCTAATCATAAGTCCACCGCAGGCATAACTGCAGGCGCGGCTTAACCCGCCATCGATCCGTAGTCGCGCTAAGCCGCTGCACTTCTCCTATAAGCACGCCTCACATGGCCCCGACGGCCGCAGTGAAACAAGCACCAGAAAGACGACATTCCCGGATGATGTTTGCCACATCGCGGCACACCGAGGGGACATGAATCCCGCCGCTAGCACTCACGTATACCGCGGAACCAAGCCCCGAGCTCGACCAGCCCCGAATACCCCGAACGCCCCAAGATCGAGGGGACCACTCATCGTGGAGGTACATAACTAGATCGCCACGAGGCGGTCCGCCTCGAAAGTTACCAAAGGACCGCTGCTCGCCTCTTCACGATCTCGGCCATTCCGTCGACCTCTCCGTGCCTCACATCCTAGTGCATGAGCCAGATGCGGCAATGTCCATGCCCTACCAAGAGCTACACCCGCATAAGCTCGCCAAGTAATCGCCCAGCCGGTGACGTAGCGGTGTACTGGCCCTCCATATCCGCTACTACACTGGAACATACCGAGCTAATGAGTCGAACTCACATCAGATTTCTAACCGCTCCGCCCGCCCCGCCTCAACGTCAAAAATCTGTTTACCCGAGCCTCTCATCTGTGAGGCAAGAAATGTGCAAGAAATGCCTCGAGAACTCGTCCCAAATCGCTGGAAGTGCATGCTCTTCCCGGATAGCTCCCACGAATCAAAACTACCAATCGCAGATCACGCACTGATGCGAACCCAATACCACCGACTCGCTCCGAGGCTCGATCACTCACGATCCGTCAGTCGCTTGATAAACTCCCGAGGGTCGCCTCGCCTCGATCCATAGAACACCGGAGGGCTACAATTCGTGAAGTCACGTAGCCTCAAACCGCTCGCCGGGGTGTACTACGGTGCTATCGGGCCGGAATCGCCGATCCAAATATCCTCATATCCGCCACGACTCGCCAGAATCGGGCCATCTCCTTGTACTTATCTCATCGGCCCGTGCCGCTGGACCGAGGCTCGTATCAGAGTCTCAGCAGCCACCGCCGCGCTCTAAATCACTGGCCGGGCGGCGCGCTAAACCCGCCGCTTGGCATCTGCTCAGTATCGACCGCTCGCGCTCGCACTTCTCAGATCTCACTAACAGCTCCTCGACCGCCTTGCCCACTGGCTCAAGGTTTTACGCGAGGCATAATCGTAAAGGAAAGGAATATGTCGAGGGGTCCAATTTATCACACGCCTCTAAGGCACGATCTCGTAATGGGAAGGATGGAAACTAATCCTAAATGTCTCGCACCTCGATTATAGATGTGGTGCACAACACACCGATAATCAAGACTCTACTAGACACGGTCTCCAGACACTTTCCGAGGACTAACTGCTCTGATACCACTTTTGTCACGACCAATCCGGCCCGTGGATCGTGCCTTACCCCGCACCCTAGTGATACAACATCGAGAAAACCAATGGAAAATAAAACACGAGTCATGAAACAAGAGATATAATATAAACAAAGCAACCAAAACAGCTTGTTCAAGATATACATAAAAACCCAACAGCTTAACCTTTTACAAACTCCCGCCACAACAAAGCATGCACTTAAGATTTACAACAACTATGACGGACAGGCCCGCCATACCCCGAATGTATAAGCATCTGCTGCACTGTGGTATCATACCAAAAGATAAGCCTCAAGGAACTGAGCTTTCCAATACGCCAAAGGTGATCCTAAAAGCGGGATCGACACCGATGTACCTTTTACTCGCAGATGAACGCACTTCAAGGAGGTCAAGATAACAGTACCAAGTATGTGAAATCAGAAATATCAGAAATGAAATCATAATAGTCTATATAAAGCAGAGACATGTATGATAACCAAACTACGCTCACAACATAGAAGCAGCCTTGTCAAGTCGTGGACTCACGCCCTAAAAGTCATCCTCATGCCCGTGGAACTCCTTCCTCACCGCCAGCCTAGGTACAAATCATGTGATACGATAATGTGTCTCGCCCATCTTATGGACCCAATATAGAAAAGTGGAATACATTCCTCATCCCATGAACCTAGTCGAGTGGAATACATTCCTGATGAACCAGAGTCAAGTGAAATACATTCCTGATGAACTGGCCTCAAGTGAAATACATTCTGATGAACCTAATCAAGTGAAATACATTCGGATGAACCGTAGTCGAGTGAAATACATTCCTGATGAACCGTAATCAAGTGATATACATTCCCGATGACCTTAGAGTCGAGTAGAACACAAGATTTACACAACAAGGCTATCACACGAACATGGTCAAGTTTCATAACAACAAGTATAAGCAAGTTACACACGACTCAAGGTACTTTCATTTTATATCAAAGTCCGATTTTAACCTTAAAGTACTACGTCCGTAAATTCCTTTTAAGATCCATTTCTTTTACAAAGGTCACCCGATACCCGTAGTATAAAATTTGAGTGACTAACATTGTTAAGTAAACCAAAATGCTTTCCTTTGTAAAATCAAGTGACAACCTTATTTTCCAAACGTTCAAGTTGCTTAATTTCAATGCTCAAGTTTCTCATTTTAGAAAAAGGTTTCGTAGTTCATAGTTTTAAATCCTTTAAAACATAATTCTCCTTTAAACGTTTTGAGAAACCTATGTCTTATAAGTGAGTAGGTATTCTTTGTTTATAATCAATCTTATTAAGCAGCCATGATCTAGAAATGTAATATCATTTTGTCTCATCTTAGCTTCTATGCAGATGGAGGTTTCATCGGTTTTAATAATACTTTAGTCAATACATTTTCCTTTATTAACGCTGCAGTGGTTTGTCGATACTCATTCTGATTTCCGAAATCAGTATAACATTCTTAAGCCGTTATACCTAACTTCCCATAAAGCTAGTATAACTCTTAAGCTTTCAAAACCCAAGTAATACTCATTCTTTCAAAACGATTCATAGATCTTTGAAATGCTTCAAGTTCTTTATTAACACATATCAAGCCGCTTATTATTCAAATCGCTTACCTTTTAAAACCACAAAGTATGTGTTTATCCACATAAAGCTATTATAACCAACTTCCCATAAAGCCGTTATAACACTTTATGTTTTAAATCAATCAAATACATTTAGCACACGTACGCTCACCGTACTACATAGTTCACACATATCATGCTAGAAGAGATAGGAAGAGGTCCACATACCTCGCGACGATCATTGTCGACTAATAGCAAAACACTCCAAGTACCTCAAACCGCGGCCACTCCTAAGCCAAGCTGATCACTCCACACGTAGTACTACAACCCATAGAGGCCACAAAGCGCCTATTAATACCTTTAGATCCCGACGTAGAATATTCTACGTAAAATTCGCAAAGACTTCCCCGCAACAAACAGAAATCTCCTCTCTATCGAGGCGGCAACCAAGCCAACCAGTGGGGTTAACACGCCCGACCTGGACGTACAATTCTACTACACAAAGAATGCTACACAAGTTCATCGTAATACCCTATGTAATTACGATTCGCTTCTTATTTAAATTCAGCTTAAGTCGCAAGACATCGCTGTAAGTATTATTCGTGCTTAAGTCAAAAGACATTGCCGCACAATTATAATGTTCAGTTCTATATATAGTATACTTCAACTATATATTCCTACAACATGTAATTTCCAATTACAAATGTAAGGTCAAGAATGTTTACTTCGATAAGCCCAAAATTATCCGAGTTTATATGTCGCTCCCGAACAAGGTTTAGCTCCTACCCGTGGCGCCCAAAACGCTCCAAGAAACCCTTAGAAGTGTCTACACAACTTCTACTTAATACTTCAACTACGGTGAAGATTTTTCCTTAGGGTTTCGTTTAGGGCTAAAGGAAAGTATAATAGTATTTTCCAAGCCAGATAAGTATAACCTTGGAAAGTACAACAAGGTATTTGGGCTAAAGTATTTTGACATTATAACAATACTAGAGAGTATTTCTATACCACAAAGGGGGTATTATACGAAAACAACTAGGCTAGGGGGGGGGGGTGTACCCCACGGCTAGCACCACTAGGAGGGGGATACTTCGCCGGCGGGCCTTCTCAAAGTGGAGGTGGCGGACGACTACTACAAGGAGAGGGGAGGGAGATTTCAAGACTTAGGCACATTTTTGGATGAAGAACTCTTCAAGCTTAGGGGGGTATTTATAGGTCAAGCCATGGCCAACCAATGGCCAAGATGAAGACAAGTGTGGTGCAAGTGTAGGGTTAGATTTCCACCATGTGTACCTTATCCATCTACCACACAACTTGCACAAAAATATCCTACCAACTAAAGCCCTCTTTTTCGTCCACCATTGCCGCCCATTTTGTTCCATTGTGAGGGTGACAATTGTCACCCTCCCGCTGGTCCACAATGTTTCCTCTCTAAAAATCCGCAAAAATTATAAATGACATAGCCTAATTTTCCCAACAAAAGTTGGAAACGCTTCGTCAAAAACGACTCTAATCGGGTGTTGTGTACAAATTTCAAACTTGCCTAACTTAAGGCTCAATTTTCTACGCACGCCTTCACGCATATACTCAAAATACGGTATAACAAGTACCTTTTCTCCGGCGAGTAATCGCTGGGGATGAAGAAGCGAATGCACTCGTAGATCGGGCCCTACTACCGCCACTCCCGGCCGGACAAACTCGCGAAATGACCACGCCACAAGTATAGCAGCTCCTGAGTACGCCTCGAACGGTATCTACCACAACGCACACCGAAAGGCACTCGAACGGTTAGCACCTCGCTACTCGAAATCAAGTCCCGGGCCCCGACCGCCCCGACCGCTCGCTGTACCAAGATGATGTAGAGCGCTCGCGCCGGCCGTGGTGCACCGACTTCACGACGCCGCCACCCCGAGAACCACCAAAAGAACCGCCGCCTTCGCCTTCTTCTCACGATATCGCTTACCCGGCGGTCTCTACGCCTCGCATCCAAGTGTACGAGCTCGCATACGGGTTATGTCCATGCTCGTCAAGGGACACACCCGCACAAGACTCGGCCATGTAATCATCTAGCCTGACATAGCGATGCACCCGGCCCTCCATCTCGCTACTGGCAGTGGACATATCGAGCCAAAGAATCAAACTCGACATTGTACTCCTCACCAAGGCGCCCTCCCCGCCTCAAAGAATAAGAATCTATCACTCGTGCCCTCCTCATCCGCGAGGCAAGAAGTGTGTGAGAAAAGCCTCCGAGAACTCATCCCATACTGGAGGTGCATGCTCTCCCTGAAAGCTCCCATGAATCAAACCAATCGATCGCGGTATCACGCAGCCGACGCGAACCGAATGTCACAGACTCGCCTCAAGCCCCGATCACCCGTGATAATCCTCTGCACTGACGGATGAACTCGCGATCATCCTCCGCCTCGACCGTAAAACTCAGCGGGCTACAACTAAGGAAATCCCGTAGTCTCAAACTATTCGCCTCGGTGCACTACGGTGCGATCGAGCCGAGCTGAATCGCCGTGATCCACCTCTCTCAGACGGCCACAACTTTAGCCAAAAGTCGGGCTATCTCTCTTTTCCTAACTCTCCGCCCCATGCCGTGGGACAGTGAGTGTGGGTATCGCGGTCTCGCTGGGGCCGGCGCGCCATAGAACTCGCCGCCTCGTATAGATCGTGCTCGAGCCTCGTGACTGGGTGTCTCGCTAGCGCCTCCGCCGCTTGCCTTCCGGGTTGCCTTACGAGGCATAATCACAGAAAGGAATACGTTAGAGGGTCCAACCTATAACACGCCCTCTAAAGCACGATCTCGTAATGAAGAATGGAAACTAATCCTAAATATCCTATAGCCTCCTCGACATTGGTGTGGTGCACAACACACCGATAATCAAGACTTACTAGATACGGTCAGACACTTTCCGAGGATTAATCGCTCGATACCACTTTGTCACGACCCATTCCGGCTCAGAATCGTGCCTTACCGGCACCCAAGTAGTCATACATCGAGTAATCGGAAATATAAAACAAGACATGGAACAGTTTTATAAAATAAGATACGCTTTATGTGAATAAACGTCGCTTTCGCATATATATATAAACAAGGTTTAGCTTACATCCGATAATCGCATAACATGACTACTGCACTCTAAGGAAAAATACAACTATGGCGGACAGGCCCGCCATACCCCGATCAGACAAAACTATCTACAACAGTGAGATCATACCAAAGAGTAGAGAGCCTCCTAAGAGATGGAGCTCCCGACACCAACGTAGATCCTAAGGACGCGGATCTAGCACTGCTGCTTACCGCTGCAGATGAACGCAGCTTCAAGGAGGTCAAGATAACAGTACCAAGTATGTGAAACTATAAAGAATCGAAATGAAATCAAAGTATTTAAAACCTTTTCACAAATACAATCGCCAATTGCACATAGTGCCACATCACAAACAACAACAGAATAGAAAATCAGAATAGTCTATTCTAGGCCGCGAATGATCGGGCAAGGCCAATCGCCCATAGTATCATTCTGCGTGCCTAGTCTCGACTTCCGCACTCGCATAGGTCACACATGCACCGCATGAGGTATTCTCGCATCGGGCAGCCAACCCCAAGATCCGCCTAGGCTCCCGCACCGCATAGCCTCAAAAGACCGCATAGTCTCAATGCATCGCATAGGAATCCCCCGATCAAAGCTAAACACCCGAATGATCAATCTCGAGCATACCGCTGCCCGCATAGTCTTACAGATCGCATAGCCGATAGACCGCATCGGGCAAGCCTCAGATAACAAATGGGTAGGTGATACAATAACAGTACAACGGACTTACCGGTTAGCAACGTAAGCACAACAAGAATGATCCCCTTACACAGTATTTCAAGACACTAACCCAGGTAGCATCATAATATGTCTACTTATCACACAAATCTTACTACACTTAACAGAAATCAATACAAGGCTTTTATAAACAAACAAGTAAACAGTTCCTTTTTATCTTTCTTAAGTTGTTATACCTAACTTCCCATAAAGCTAGTATAACTCTTAAGCTTTTGTTTTAAAAACCAAATATTTATCTTCTGTTAAAAATGATTCAGTATTCTTTTGAAATGCTTCCAGTTCTTTGTTATTCAGGCTTAAGCCGTGAGGCATTGCCGTAAGTATTATTCAGGCTTAAGCCGTGAGGCATTGCCGTAAGTATTTATTCAGTTAACACATGTACGTCTACCGTACTATATATTGCAAAATATCATGCTTTAGGAAGAATCACATACCTTCTCAGCGAAAACCACCTGCCAAGTTGAATATGTCGCGCACAGAGTCACCATAATAGTCACGCACATCTATCAAAGACTACTCAAGGTCATTCTAAACAGAGGGTTCACAATTCTATCAAAGTCGGGCAGACTTCCCTACCGTGAGCTATATAAGTCTCATCATGAAGCATCCTATGTAAGTACGCTTTGATTATTCTTCTTTAAACCCTTCTACAAAGTGATAATAGCTCAATTCTATTCTCGTGATATTCTTCTAAGTATTTAATACTTATTCTTATACTACTACAAGAAGTATTCTCTAATTCAAAGAGGGTTAGGATTAGTTACTCTGTAAGCCCAATAATATCCTAGATAAAGTCGCTACCGAGCAAGGTTTAGCTCCTAAGTTGTACGCTCCCAGAGTCTAAGAAACCTTAGAAGTTCTTCACAACTTCTACTAAGTACTAAGGGATTTGGGCTAGGTATTTTGGGCATTATAACAATACTAGAAGACAACTTTTCTACCAAGGGAGGGGGTAGATTTCGGCTAGGCTAGGCGGGTAAGGCCCACGGCCAAACGTCACAAGGGGAGGGGGGTTGTTTGGACGAAAGTCTTAAGGGAGAGGAGAGGATTTTTCAAGACTTGAAGATAACTTTGTGGATGAAGAACTCTTCATCTCTAAGGGGTATTTATAGCTCAAGCCTTGGCCAACCAATGGCCAAGATGAAGACAAGTGCAAGGCAAGTGTAGGGTGAGGATTAACTATACACAAATATCCTACCAACTCCTTGACTTGTGCACAAGGCACAAAAACGCGCTAAGGCATTCCAATTCGCCCAAATGGACGATCTGTTCACCAATGGGAGGTGCCAAGTGTCGCCTCCCGCTGGTCCAAAATGTTTCGCCTCTCGGAAAAATCCACAAAATTAGTAATGGCATAGCCGAATTTTCCTACGAAAGTCGTGGAAACGCTTCGGCTGAAAAACGATTCTTTTAGTGAGTTGTGTACAAAAAAACGCCCAAGGCTAACTTTAAGGCCAAACTTTTGACGTATTCTCACGCATATACTGGAAATACGGTATAATAATAGAATTGAATCATATCACAAGAGAAGGGTATAAAAGAAGAATAATTGAATCAGATTTACATAGACCGTATTTATGAGACTTGAGTAGCTTGGCGTAGGGAAGTGCGCCTAATTTTCCGTAGAATAGAGAACCCTCCGATTAGAATCGCTACGTAATGGTCTAGACGCTGATAGACGATTTGACTATTATAGGTTGATTCTTCACGCACATATTCGACTCGGTGTGGATTTCGCGAGAAGGTATGTGATTCTTCCTATACTCTTGAGCATGATATTTTAAAAGAATATATATATAGTACGGAGACGTATCGGTGTTAATCGAACATAGTTTTACGGCAATGTCTTTTGACTTAAGCTCGAATAATAAGAATCTTGAAGTAGTTCAAGAGAAATAAGAAACCTTATTGAAAGAAGAGTAATGCTTGGTTTTAGAAAGCTAAGAAGTTATACTAGCTTTATGGGAAGTTAGGTATAACGACTTAAGAGTGATAAAAAGAATGGTTTATTAATTTTAGAAGTTAAGAGACTTGATCTTAAAAGGTAAGAGACTTGACTTAAATAAATTAATATGAGTTTTTGTGTGAAACCTCATTCGTGAGTAATGAGTACTTGGTTTGTAAAAAGAATAATGTTTTACATCGATTTGAAATGAGAATAAGTATCGAACAAACCACAGTTAGCTTAATAAAGGGAAATGTATCGACTAATAAAGAATTATTAAAACCAAGAGAAACCTCCATCTGTATAGAAGCTAAGATGAGACAAAATGATATTACATTTCCTAGATCATGGCCGCTTTAATAAGATTGTTATAAACGAGAATAAACCTACTCACACCTAAGGCATATTGCTCAACTTGTTTTAAAAAGAGATTACGTTTTAAATGATCAAGTCTATGAGTTATGAAACCTTTCTAAAATAAAAGACTTGAGTAATTGAAATTAGGCAAACTTGAACGTTTAGAAAAGAATGTTGTTTCTTGATTTTAAAAAGGAAAGTGTTCTGGTTTACTTAAAAATGTTAGTCACTCTATTACTACGGGTATCGGGTGACCTTTATAAAAGAAATGGATCTCTTAAAGAATTAATGTATGTAATACTTTGGAGTTAGAACTTGGTTTTGCTAACGTAAACATTAAAGTACCTTGTGTGGTTAGCTTGTCTATGTTTGCCGGTAATAGCCTTGTGATACCTTCCCCGCCGGTTTGATAAGTACCCATGATATGATACTACGTGTTAGTGTCTTGTGATGTTATTCTTGTTGTGCTTACGTTGTTAAACGTTAGGATCACATCGTTATTATATCACATACCCTCGACTTGTTATACCGAGGGCTTGCCACCCTCGATGCGGTCTATACGGCCTATGCGGCCTGTGTGACTATGCGAGCGCGGGAGTTCCAGATTGATCATTCCGGTGCTTTAGCCCGACGCGGATGCCTTACGCGCGCGGTGACTACGCGGTCTATCGAGACTATGCGCGATCGGGAGTCCGGTGAGGGTTAGCTACCCCCGGCGCGAGGAATACCTCGCGGGTCTACGTGTGACCCATGCGCGATCGCGGAGTCCGTGGTTAGGCATGCATAATGATACTATGGGCGATCGACCTTTCTTCGATCATTCGCGCCTAGGAAAGACTGCATAATTTACCTATTATTGCTCTTGTTTGTGATATGGCACTATGTGCAAATTGAACTAATTGTATTTGCAAATGGTTTTAAATACTTTGATTTCATTTAAAGTACTTTACGCTTTCACATACTTGGTAATTGCCAGATCGACTCTCCTCGGCCGCTCATGCCGCAGTAGAGGTACTCCTACCGCTGATCCCCGCTCTAGGATCACCGCTTTCAGCATTGGGAAAGCCCGCTTCTCCGAGGCTTAGCATTTTGTACGGTCCTCATCGTTGTAGGTATTTGCATTCAGGGTACGGCGCCCCGTCCCGCCATTGTTGTTATAAACTCTGAGGTCCGTAGTCCCGCTGTAAAGTCGATGTAATCGCTCATTTTGGGTATTTATATATATATGCCGAAAGGCAACTTTTCCGTAAATTGTGTCTCATTTATATTGTTTCATGTCTTGTTTTATATTCCACGATATCTCCGATGTATGACTACTGGGTGTCCGTAAGGCACTACCACGCCCCGAACGGTCGTGACAAAAGTGGTATCATAGCGCTTAATCCTCTGAAAGTGTCTACAGCATCAGATCTAGATCGGTATGTTGTGCACCATACCAATAATCGTGAGGCTACAGATATTTAGGATTGGTTTCATTCTTCTCACTCGAGATCGTGGCTTTAGAGTCGGTTATAAATCGACCTCTAACGTATTCCTTTCCTTTACCGCTATGCCTCCGCAAGGCAACCCGCCCGTATGGCGGCAAGGCAATGGCGGAGCCGCGAACAGAGCACGTAGGGTTACTAGGCACAGCCCAATCATCACCGCGGTGCTTCATTCGGGAGTTATGCGACGCCACCAAATTTCAAAGATAGTTTAACACAAAGAGAAGCAGCCTCCATCGCGCCATGATGATGAGCCTTCGCCCACGCAGGAACAGTGAGTATGGATTGCAAAGAGACGACCTCATTTAGCCATGGATATAGCAACCAGAGAACATATTATGTACCGATTTATCACGGGTCTTGATGACTATCTAAGAGAGGGTTGTGAAGAAGTAGCTCTTCAGTCAGGAATGATCATGGCCTGCGTTCAGGCTTATGTGCAACAGATTGAGAAACGTAGAGATCGACAGGTTAATCAAGGGCAGCAGAAGAGGGCCAGATCAGCAGAGTCCTTTGGTAACGTTCGAGGCGAACCGCCTCAGCAGCAGATTAGATATGCGCCTCCGCCAGCAGCAGTGTTCCTCCACAGGTTCGTGACGCTCGAGGTATGCCGAGTTGGTCAGACCTGTGGCTTCGTTCACGCCATACGAGGTTCTAGCCACTGCCCGCTTCCTCGTTGTTCATACAGCGGCGCGCCATCCCGGGAATGTCGTTTTTTATCGTGCTTGTTTTACTTGGCGCCGGGGCCATGTGACGAAAGAATGTGCAAGCAGGGGACTCACCACCGATCGGGCCATGGATTCTGGTGCAAGAGGAAGCGGGTGTTAGCCGGAGAGGCCACCCCACCTCGCCATGGCTGTGGTAGGTATCATTCGGAGTGTCGACTACTTCGACAAATTGTTATGCTTGCGTACCACAGGCCATTTTATGAGGAATTGTCCACCAAGGGTGGTGCGGATGTGAGACTCACTGGATCGGTGGCTAGTTCATCACCTTCCCAGCCTATGCACCAACAAAGGTTTGATTAGAACGACATAGAGAACGGTTATGAGATACAGGTATATCCTTAATCCTCTAGAGTTTTGTATGTATGATAAGATGCGAATATTTTAAGTATTATTTTAATATATCATTGTGTTAATTGTGATTAGAAATCCTTGTTAGGAAAATGGTAAGATCGGATAGGGAAGTGCGAGCCTTAGAGTATTACGTAGAAACCTTAAAGGCGAGGCCATCTTGCGTAGAAGATTTATTTTTTTGTGTTTGACCTTTACCAGTGGGCATAGTGCATGTGGGATATATTTGTGTGATAAGTCCCTGAGTGGTATGATATGAAAGAGGGTAGTTGAGCTAAGAATGACCACTAGGTTTTCATGACTGTTATTAAGATTGTTCTGGACGGAACAAGAGCTTGGCGCGAGAAGTGGTCGCCGAGGCCACGCTGCGGTCAACCCAGAGCCCGCTTTTAGGTCAATCGCGTGGTCCCGCCAGTGGTAGGATCACGAGGGTGTTAGGCCCAAATTGTGTTAACCATCGACGAGTTCGTGGACGTGTTCACCGAGTCGCCTGTTTTGATTTCTGTGGTAGTCGAAGCGACTATTCGCCTTGATCGAGGCCTCTTGCCGAGTGTGTATTATAATAGCTACCGCTTCAAGATTCGGATGTCACCTTGTACGGGCGAAGTGTAGGTTGCCGATCGATCGTTCGACGTCGCGCGTTCACAGCTGGTTCATACTTGATTCAACAGAACGTGGATAGGTGAAGCGTTATTGATACCGTGAGTCAACAGTGAGTCGCATGGATGATCCGCGCCGACACTGGAGTTCAGCCGACAGTGGTTCCGCTTGAAAATACCACCCTGGGTGTGACGAGATTTGGAAAGCAGGAAGCTTAGCCCGAGTTACTTGGGCCTTTAGATTGTTGTAGAATAGGCCAGTTGCCTATGAGTTAGCATTGTCGTCCGACTTAGGAAGCAAGACGTCCGGCCTTTTCATGTTGCTATGTTCTAAGAGTATCGAGGTCTATCCGCACGTTCCCATTATGATGACCAAGTCGGAGTAACCGTAGATTTGGAACCGGGCAAGAATGTAAATGTGGTGTTATGAGAAAGAGTTCGAGGTACAGAAGCGGCAATGACGAGTAAGGGAAGAAGCGAGCATGTGTTGAGAACATGGAAGTGATCATTTCGTTTGTAAAGAAAAGGTGCGGCGGAGTAGCTTTAGCCCTTGGGAGGAGCTTTTATAGTGGAAGTGATTCTCGGACTGGACGTAAGTATCGCGCTGTTGCAGAGTGGGCCAAAGCGTGGCATAATTGTTTTCGTAAGTATAGCAGTTGAAGACTATATCGCGCATGTTTGTTTTGAGATTTAGAAGGAACATTCGACGAATGTTTCTGGAGGGAGAATGTTATACCCAGATTTCCGCAGTATGTACGTGAGGGCGCACGATAAAAGTTTAAGCCTTAAAGTAGGCAAGTGGTAAAATTTTGTTCACAACTACCAAAAAGAATCGCTTTCCGACGTAAACGCTTTCCAAACTTTATGGGCGGAAAATTCCTGCTATGTCATTTATTATTTTGCGAATTTTTCCGAGAGAGACGAAACATTTTGGACCAACGAGAGGCGACACTTGTCACCCTCTAATTGGAGGATGTTTGGGCAAAGGGACGAAAGTGTGGCTTGTTTTGTCAAGGAGTTGGTAGGATATTTGTGTGTAGTAGATGGATATGGCACTTGGGCGAATCCTCACCCTACACTTGCCTTGCACTCGCTTCATCTGCCATTGGTTGGCCATTGGTTGGCCTATAAATACTCCCTAACTTGAAGACTTCTTCATCCTAAAATAATTTCTAAGTCTTGAAAGCTCTCTCCCTTAGTGTAGTGTCTCGCCCAAGCCTACCCTCCCCTCAGAGGCCCTCGCCGAGAGCCCTCCCCTGGCCGAAAGTACCCTCTCCCAGGGTGCTAGCCAAACCTACCCCCTCTCTCGAGTGTTGTTCTCGTGAAACACCCCCTTGGTTGAGAAATACTTCCAAGTATTGTTATAATGCCAAAATGCTCTAGCCCAAAACCTTTGTAGTATTTCCAAGTACTCTATACTAAAAGTCCTAAAATACTACTATACTTTCCTTTAGCCAAAAATGAAACCCTTTGGAAAATCTTCATAAGTAGTCATATTAGGTAGAAGTTGGGTAGAACTTCTAAGGGTTTCGGAGCGAATCGGAGCACTCTGAGTAGAGCTAAACGCTGCTCAGATCGACATTAACTTGGATAATTTTGGGCTTATCGAGGTAAATACTCTTGTCCTTCTATTGTAATTGGATATTACATGTAGGAATAGTTAAGACTTGAGTATAAGATACTTAGAAGGTATTAAAGAATAGAATTGAATCGTTATCACAAGAGGCGGTATAAAAGAAGAATAATTGAATCAGATTTACATAGAGACTCGAGTAGCTTGGCGTAGGGAAGTACGCCCAATTTTCCGTAATAGAGAACCCTCCGATTAGAATCGCATGTAATGGTCTAGACGCTGATAGACGATTTGACTATTATAGTTGATTCTTCGCGCGACATATTCGACTTGGCGGTGGATTTCGCGAGAAGGTATGTGATTCTTCCTATACTTGAGCATGATATTTTAAAAGAATATATATATAGTACTGAGACGACGTGTTAATCGAACATAGTTTTACGGCAATGTCTTTTGACTTAAGCATGAATAATAAGAATCTTGAAGTAGTTCAAGAGAAATAAGAAACCTTATTGAAAGAAGAGTAATGCTTGGTTTTAGAAAGCTTAAGAAGTTATACTAGCTTTATGGGAAGTTAGGTATAACGACTTAAGAGTGATAAAAGAATGGTTTATTAATTTTAGAAGTTAAGAGACTTGATCTTAAAAGGTAAGAGACTTGACTTAAATAAATTAATATGAGTTTTCAGTGAAACCTCATTCGTGAGTAATGAGTACTTGGTTTGTAAAAGGAATAATGTTTAATCGATTTCGAAATGAGAATAAGTATCGAACAAACCACAAAGAATGCTTAATAAAGGGAAATGTATTGACTAATAAAGAATTATTAAAACCAAGAGAAACCTCCATCCGCATGTGCTAAGATGAGACAAAATGATATTACATTTCCTAGATCATGGTCGCTTAATAAGATTGTTATAAACGAGAATAAACATACTCACACCTAAGGCATATTGCTCAACTTGTTTTAAAAAGAGATTTCGCTTTTAAATGATCAAGTCTATGAGTTATGAAACCTTTCTAAAATAAAAGACTTGAGTAATTGAAATTAGGCAAACTTGAACGCTTAGAAAAGAATGTTGTTTCTTGATTTTAAAAGGAAAGTGTTCTGCTTTACTTAAAAATGTTAGTCACTCTATTACTACGTATCGTGACCTTTATAAAAGAAATAGATCTCTTAAAGAATTAATGTATGTAGTACTTTGGAGTTAGAACTTGGTTTTGCTAACGTAAACATTAAAGTACCTCGTGGTTAGCTTGTCTATGTTTTGGCCGGGTAATAGCTTGTGATACCTTCCCGCCGTTTGATAAGTACCATGATACGATACTACGTGTTAGTGTCTTGTGATGTTATTCTTGTTGGCTTACGCTTGTTAAACGTTAGGACTGCTTTTATCGTATTATATCACATACCCTTGACTTATTATACCGAGGGCTTGCCACCCTCGACGCGGTCTATACGCCTATGCGGTTCGCGCGTGACTACGCGAGTCGCGGAGTTCCGTGATTGATCATTCCGGTGCTTTAGCCCGACGCGGATGCCCATGCGCGTCCGTGGTGACTACGCGTCTATCGAGACTACGCGATCGGCAGCCTGCGAGGGTACCGGTTAGCTACCCCGACGCGAGGAATACCTCACGCGGTCTACGCATGACCCATGCGATCGCGGAGTCCAGTGGTTAGCATGCATAATGATACTACGGGCGATCGGCCTTGCTTCGATCATTCGCGCTAGGAAAGACTGCTACAATTTACCTATTATTGCTTTGTTTCAGGATATGGCACTATGTGCAAATTGAACTAATTGTATTTGCAAATGATTTTAAATACTTTGATTTCATTTAAAGTACTTTACAGTTTCACATAATTGGTACCGTTGATCGACTCCTTCGGGCCGCTCATGCCGCAGTAGAGGTACTCTATTGATCCCCGCTCTAGGATCACCGCTTCAGTTGGAAAGCTCCGCTTCTCCGAGGCTTAGCATTTTGGTACGGTCCTCCGTTGTAGGTATTTGCATTCAGGGTATGGCGGGCCCTCCCGCCTTTGTTGTTATAAACTCTAGAGGTCCGTAGTCCTGTAAAGTTGGGATGTAATCGTCATTTTGGGTATTTATATATATATGCCGAAAGGCAACTTTTCCCGTAAACTGGTCTCATTTATATTGTTTCATGTCTTGTTTTATATTCCGCGATATCTTTGATGCGACTACTGGTGTTCGTAAGGCATCACCACGCCCCGAACGGTCGTGATGTGTCACCCATGGCGGTGTGATGAGATTCGAAGAAAGGGAAACTCACCAAGGTACATCGGGCCTTATCGATTGTTCGCAGGGCAGGCGTCGTTTACGAGTCGATCCGCCATCCGATCCGAGGCGCATTCGCTTTTCCATGTTTCTACGCCGAGGAGAGACGGTCGGGATCCATCTAGAGTACACCGATTGACGATGTCCAGTGACCGAGGGGTTATCGTATGAGAGTCCCATAGCGATACTCGATCGCCAAAGTTGTGAGGTCGCGACGGCGACGTGGCTTCCGGCCAAGGTCTTATGGCGAACGAGAACAGGAGGAGATGACGTGGAAGCAGAGTGAGGACACGAGGCAGAGGTATCCTCACTTATTTCACACACCTCCGTAACTCACTTTCCTACTTGTTGATTAAATTGACTTATATGCTTGTTTTTCGCGCTACGCGTGGAATTTGTAAACCGCTTAAGTTATGAGAAACTTTATCGTTATCCTGCTGGGAAGGAACATTCGACGAATGTTTCGGCGAGGGGAGAATGTTATACCTCGTATTTGCAGTATGTACGTGAGGGCGACGACAAAAGTTTAGCCTAAGTAGGCATTAGGGACGAAAATTTGTGCACAACCCACTTAAAAGAATTGTTTTCCGACAAACGCTTTCCAAACTTCATAAGGAAAATTACGGTTGCAACATTTATAATTTTTATGGATTTTTCCGAGAGATGAAATATTTTGATCAACGAGAGGCGATATGTGTCACCCTGCCGACGGCAATGAGGGCTCGTTGGCACGTTTTTGGTGTTTAAAAGATCTAAAACATTTGGTCAATGTTTGGTGAGATATTTGTGGAGTAGATGGATAAGGTACACTTGCCCAAATCTCCACCATCCACTTGCCCTCCACTTGCCTTAATCTTGACCATTGGTGGTCCTATAAATACCCCCCCCCCCTTAGTTGAAGAATTCTTCATCCACAAATCATTTTCCAAGTCTCAAAAATCCCTCCCCTCTCTTGTAGTTCTCGTCCAAGCCCTCTTTTCCCTCTAGAGAGCTAGTCAAACACTACCCCCTTGGTAGAAAATATTCTCCAAGTATTGTTACTATCCCCAAAATACCTTAGCCAATCCCTTATAGTATTTCCAAAGTTACCTCTATACGTAGAGTCCGGAAATACTACCTTATATTCCTTTAGTCACTAAACGAAACCTTAGGAGAAACTTCATAGTTGGTTGAAGTAGTAAGTAGAAGTTGTGTAGAAACTTCTAAGGGTTTCGAGCGACTTGGAGCATACAGACAGAGCTAAACCTTGCTCAGATCGACTTATATCTTGGATAATTTTGGGCTTATCGAGGTAAATAATCTTATCCTTCTATCAGAATTGGGAATTACATACGTAGTAGTATAAGAAATAAGTATAAGATACATGTATGATATTAAAGAAGAGAATTGAATCAGAATTACATGTATGATACTAAAGAAGAGAATTGAATCAGAATTACATGTATGATATTACGTAAGAGAATTGAACAGAATTACATCACTCGTAAGAATATTAAAGAAGATTGAATCAGATTTACATAGGATCGTATTTACGTGAGACTTGTGTAGTATGACGGGTAGGGAAATGTCGCCCAATTTTCCGTAGAATTAAGAACCCTCTCGCTAGAATATTCTACAGAGTAGTCTAGACGCTGATAGACGATTTGACTATTATAGGTTGATACTCACACGACATATTCGACTCAGTGGATTTCATTATGAGGTATGTGATTCTTCCTATACTCGAGCATGATATTTTAAAATATATATATAGTACCAGACGACGTGTGTTAATCGAACATGGTTTTACTTGACGCCTTTGACTCGAGTCTAAATAATAAGAATCTCAAGATTTCAAAAGAATTATGAATCATTTTGAAAGAAGAGTAATACTTGGTTTTAAACAAAAGCTTAAGAGTTATACTAGCTTTATGGGAAGTTAGGTATAACGACTTAAGAAAGATAAAAGGAACGGTTTACTTACGTGTTTATAAAAGACTTGTATAGTAAGATGGTTTGTCGAGTAGACATATCGTGATGCTACGCGTGTTAGTATCTTGTAACGTCAGGTAAAGAGGTTATTCTTATCAGGCTTATGTTGTTTAACGATAAGTCGCTATGTTAGTATTACATCACTCACCTCTTGACATGATATACCGGTTGTCGCTTCCAACGCGGGTATACCTCAGCAAATTGCGGTGACTATAATTCGAGAATACCTCACGCGTCCAGGGACCTATGCGAGCTACGAGTTCCGTGTTAGTGTGCGTCCATGCGGCCATGCGCGTTTATGTGGCTACGCGACTACGAGTCCAGGACGACGCCGATGAGTAGCTACCTCGACGCGGAATACCTACGCGCCTAGCGACTACGCGATCATGGAGTCCGTGATTAGGCACGATAATGATACTATGGGCGATTGGCCTTACTTCGATCATTCGCACTTAGAAAAGACATGTTACGCTTTACCTATTATTACTCTTGTTTGTGATGTGGCACTATGCGCGTTACATCGTTGTTTCGCATATATTTGTAAAATTGGTTTAAAATGATATGATTTCATTTAAGTACTTTTTAGCTTCACATACTTGGTAATTGTAATCGACTCTTCTGGGCCGCTCACGCCGCAGGTGGGAAAGTGTGCTAGATCCACATCCTTAGGATCCTTACTTTGGTGTCGTGAGCTCCATCTTCTCCGAGGCTCGACTTTGGGTATGATCTCCCGTTGTCAGAGATAGTTTTGTACATTCAGGTATGTGGCCCCGTCCCGCCATAGTTGTTTATCTTCAGAGGTTTGTAGTCCTATTGTACATACTGATGTAATCACGGCTTCGCTTATATATATATGCCGAAGGCGACATTTTCTCGATAAAATCGTGGTCTCATTTTACAATCAAGCTTTCATGTCTTGTTTTTATATTCCGACACTGATGTATGACTACTTGGTCGCTCGTAAGGCTCCAACACGCCCCGAACGGTCGTGACAATGGTGCGCAAAGCGGTACATCTATCATCCGTTCGTATTTGATACGCAGGCCGAGGTGCGCTTCACTCCGCAGTGGTTAGGAGTTTCCGACGTGTTCCTGCACGATCTTCCGTATCCTCCCGAGAGGAGATTGAGTTTTGTATTGACACGCTGCCGCACACTCGACCTATTTCCATTCCGCCATACAGACGGCACCCGCCGAGTTGAGGAGTCAAGGACCACCGAACGACGGTCGAGAAAGGCTTTATCGCCTAGTGATCTCCCCGGGAGCGCCGCTTTTGTTCGTGAAGAAGGATGGACGCCGCAGATGTGTTGATTACAGTGCAAACAATAAGGTAACCATCAAGAATAATTACCCTCCCGTGATTGATGATTTGTTTGACCACTGCAAGGTGCGAGGTGTTTTCCAAGATAGACTGCGGTCCGGTTATCATCAAAGTGAGTTCGAGAGGCGTACATCCCAAAGATCGCATTCGTGACCCAGATGGGCACTATGAGTTCAGGTTATGTCTTTCGGTTTGACAAACGCCCAGGTATTTATGGATTTGATTAACCCGTGTTCAAGCCATTTTTGGATACATTTGTGATTGTATTCATCGATGCCATCCCGGTTTATTCGCGTCGAGCAGAGCATGCAGATCACTGAGTGACGGTGATTGGGGTTCTCCGAACCGCAGCTTATACGCCAAGTTCTCCAAGCGTGAGTTTTGCTTGACCTCGCGGCATTCCCGGGCATATTATCAATGATGGTGTTCGGTGGATACGCAAAGATCGAGGCACTAAGTCTTCGCCGAGACCTACTACTCCGACCGAGGTGCGCAGCCAATGGGGTGTTATTATCGAGGTTTGTGGAGCGCTTGTTTCGATTTCAAAGACCGCTGACTAGCCGACTGGCGCATGCAAGTTCCGTCGACAGAGGTCATGAGAAGCGGTTTCCAGCTGTCAAGGAAAGCGTTGACTACACAGCCTTACTCTTCCCGAGGGGTTAGACGGCACGCGATCTATTTGATGCCCTGCATCGCCAGGTGTGTTTTGACGCAAAGACGACAAAGTTATAGCCTATGCTTCCCAAGAAGCTACTTAAAGCACGAGAGGAATTACCCTACCCATGACTTAGAGTCAAGGCAGCTTATTCATGCCTCAAGATTTGGAGACATTATTTGTATGGGTTCATGTGGATATTTATACGCACTCACAAGAGCCTCCAAGATATCTTCAGCAGATGAGCCGAATTTGCGACAGAGACGGTGGCTAGAAAGATTATGATGTTGATATTCTGTACCATCCGGGAAAGCCAACGAAGTTGCCGATGCCTTGAGTCGTAGATCACGGGGAGCCCGCCAGAGGTACAACCAGAGAGACAGATACGGTCCGCCGATCCACCAACAATGAGCCTGGGGTTCGGCTGATCGATACCAAGATAGCTGGGTACGGATTCGCGAGGTTGCCGAGTCTTCCATCGCTGATGAGGTGAAGAGGCGACGCTGAGGACCTGTTGGTACGGTATCGAGACGCAGCTTCTTCGGGAGGAGAAGAGTCTATTCGAGGTAGCCACTGGTGGTGGCCGAGATTCGAGGGCTTGCCAGCGCTCCCGATGTGTCGACTTCATCGCCAGATTTTGGGGAGGCACACAGCTCGTTATTCGATTCATCCGGTCGACCAAGATGTACCATGACCTCGATGTTTGTATTGTGGACGGCCCGGGCATGACGCGGCGTTTTGTCGCCTGTCCTAATCGCCGCAGTCAAGGTCGAGCACCGTGAGGCCCAAAGGATTATTGCAGCTATCGAGATTCGACTGGAAGTGGGAGGTGATCAACATGGACTTTGTTACAGTGGTTACCTCGCACTCGAGGAAGCACGACTCCATTTGGGTTATTGTTGACAGTCGATTTAAATCAGCCCATTTCCTTCCAAATAAGACGACATTTTCTACCGAGGATTATGCCGATTGTACATCGAGAGATTGTGAGGTCGCACGGTGTCCCTGTCAATTATATCGATAGAGGAGCCCATTTCGCTAACTTCTGAGGTCTTTCCGTATGGATTAGTGGACACAGCGTAGTCTCAAGATGCCGCTTCATCCTCAGACGGACGGCAGCAGAGCGCACTATCCGCATACACTCGAGGATATGTCGCGAGCCCGCGTGATTGATTTCAGGGTAGCCGAGGATCATTTGCCTCTTGTAGAGTTTGCTTATAACAACAACAACCATTCCAAAGATACGACGGCGCCATACGAGGCTTTATATGGCGGAAATGCAGTCGCCGATCGCTGGTTCGACGGGCGAGGTGCGCTAGTTGGCCTGCATTTGGTACAGCAGTCGTGGATAAGGCGGCTTATCCAGAGAGATCATAGCGCCTCGAGCCGCAGGTCATACGCGGATAATCGGCGCAGATTTGGAGTTTCGTGCACGATCGGGTCTTCTTAGCGCCACCCATGGCGGCGTGATGAGATTCTGTAGAAGGGAAACTCACCTCAAGGTATATTGGGCCCTACCAGATCGTCCAGATAGTGGGCAAGGTTGCCTATGAGTTAGATCCGCCATCGAGTTAGAGGCGTACATCCGGCCTTCCATGTTTCTATGTCATGAAGTATCGGTGATCCAATGAGAGTTTTCTCGCAGCGAGGTCCAGTGACAGAGGGGTTATCGATGAGGAGAGTCCCATAGCGATACCGATCGCTGTGTCAAAGCGATCGCGACTGGGATGTGGCTTCCACAAAGTCTGTGGAGGAATGATAACCGAGAGAAGATGACTTGGGAAGCTGAGGAGGACACGCTGATAAGATCTCACTTATTCCCTATACCTCCGTGTAATTCATCTTCCTTACTTGTCAAGCTTTATTTGAAGTATTTCTTTACTAAATGCTTTTACGTGGCTACGTGTGGCATTATTGGTATGTCGGGTTGTGAAAGGAAGCTATGTCGCTAATTATAAGTTTGACTCAAAGAACATTCTGGACAAATGTTTCTAAGGGGAAGAATGTTACACCGTATTTTTCGTGACATGTTTTAAGAACGACGTAAGAACTCACAAGATTAAGATTTGAGACTTGTATAAATTTATCTAATTATGAAATTGCCGAAACGGATTATTGTGATTTAACGGTATGACACGGTCACCCCCTTAATAATGCCTCGACGAATTTTGCAAGGCAAGAGGGTCATTGGACCTTTGTTAGCAAGACAAGTCTTGCAACTTGAAAGCTTGAGAGAATTGACTTGGTCCAAGGGCCCACAAGGATTGATATTTGATAAGAGCTTATCCAAACCACCCATTTGGTTGCATCTTGACCCTCCATTACACTATATACTACTACTAGTAGCAAGACTAGTGCCAACACTTAGAAAATTTTCAAGAAAAATTGAAGAGCAAGAGCTAGTGCTCTCGGGTTCACTCACCATCAAAAGGAAAATAAATTGTTTCTTGTTCTTTAAGCTCCACACTTTAAACCAAGGTTCTTGAGTGTATTGTAAGCATATCTCAATAGAAAAATCTCGGAAAAAGATAGTTTTCGGGTTAGTCGCAGTTTAAAACCTAGTTGTCTTTCTAGGTTTTGTTTGGAAGTTTGAAGGAAGTTTGTTGGTGTTGTTCTAATGGTCTCAAGCAGAGGATCGTTGTTCAAGAGGCTCTAAGTTGCTAAGGAGCTTACTTCGGATTTGGAATTGGATTAAGATTCGTTGAGGTATAATCTTGTCTCTTAAAAGTGTTACAAGATTATTTATATCATTGTTAGCTTTATACGTTGCTAGCATGAAGTATATGTGTTGAAGTTTATAAGTATTATGGATTGCTTGTAGTTTAAATCCAAATGTTGTATAAGCCACTTGAAGTCGGATTACTAATTGGTCGCTTATTGGAAATCGCCGCACGTTACTTACTCAAGATTATAGTAGTTATAATCAATCGCGACTTGATATCATGTTATGCTAATAACTTGGATTGAAATGGAAATCGATAAGAATTGATGTCAGAAGGCTTCAAGTTAGCCGAATTGGCCTAGTAAGTCAGAGTAATGTGATATCGCTTGTAGATGGAATTTTACACGCCTAGTAGGCGGTAATCCTCATTGTTGATTTCATTGATCGGGCCTTAAACGTGGCTTGTTTGGTTATTGTATTCGCCTTAAAAAGGTGGCAAAGTCAGTAGAAACAAAGGAGGTGCTGTCCGATGTTCCGTAGAAATTAGTGACCTTACACTTGTAATATTCTACGTTTGAAGTAAGACATTAATAGACGTAATTTGGATATTATAGGTTGACATACTACGCGTGGATATTTTACTTGGCAGTGGTTCGACCAAGAGGTATGTAGAACTTTTCCTATCCTTCGAGTATGACTAGTCAGACGATATAGTACGTTAGACGACAAGATCTCGATATCCTTTACTAGTATTATGAATGGCCAAGTCGTGAGTAGTTAGAGATAACTCGCTTCTTTGAAAGTATTAAGACGCCTTAAGTTTTATTAAAGTTAAGGACTCAAGAGTTTTAAAGATGTGACACTTGTTTCGCTTTAAACGATAAGTCCTCGGATAGAAATTGTACTGACTAAGGTATAAAGTGAATATAACGACTTTATGGGGAGTTGGTTATATTGGCTTTATGGAATGATAAATGGCTTGATTTAATGAAAGGCAATTTGATTTTAAGGCATCAATTGCCTAAGGTTTTATAAGAAAAGGAGTCACTTGATGTAGAAACCTAACTTTATTTCTAAAGGTATTGTGACTTGCCTTGAAATGTAATTTGGACTTGATACTATGGTTAATAGTATCTTGAAAGTTTTTATACTAAAAAGAGTCACTTGTTTTAAAGAGTAGAAGTATGTAGTACTTGGGTTAAATTCCCGGATTGTTCATAAAAGATATGTTAGTGCCTTAAGTAAACTAAAATGAGAGTGTATATGAATAAGACTAATAAGAAGTTAGGGGGATTTCTTAACTTTCTTATTTATTGTGTGACGACCGGTTGAGATAGGGTAAGAGTATAAGTGAGGGGTAAACCCCCAAAACGATATACCACCTTCTCCAGGGTAAGAGTATAAATGAGGGGTAAACCCCCAAGACGTTATACCACCTGCTTTACTACCTTCTCCAGGATAAGAGTATAAATGAGGGGTAAGCCCCCAAGACGTTATACCACCTGCCTCAGGGTAAGAGTATAAACGGCGGTAAACCCCAAGACGTTATACCACCGCTTCCATGGATTTGCTACCCATGATTTGATCGTGAGTCTCATATGTTTATGTTGTAAGTATACTCTCATTTACTCTCATTGTTAGGAAGGCGCTGTGTACTGTAATTTTATTATCATACATGACTCCGGCTTTGTTTTAAACTTATGATGTAATTTACGATTTTCCGCTTTGCATACTTAGTACATATCAGGTACTAACCCCTTCCTGAGCCGCTCACGCCGCAGAGTGGTAAGCGTGGTGGATCCTCATTCTTAGGATCACTTATCGACGCCGTAAGATCCATTTCTCCGAGGCTTGTCTCTTTGGTACGCTCTTCCCCGATGTTGTAGATTTATGTACATTCGTGGTATGGCAGGCCCTATCCCGCCACGCTTGTTATTCCTAGAGGTCCAGTATTCACATACGTGGTTGGTCAGAAGAACCGAGTTGTACTTGTACTTTTGTTTATGTTTATATTATGGAAGCGCGCCTTATCGCCAGCTCGTGATGTTTATTGTTTACATACGTGTTTATGTTGTGTATGTTTCGCCGCTATTCTCTCGATGTATACCGAACGGTGCCCAGATAGGCACTACCGCGCCCCGGGTCGGGTCGTGACAAAAGTGGTATCGTGAGCAGCTTAGTCCTCTGAAAGTGTCTACGCATCGTGTTCAGTAGTCTTGATTATCGTGTCAGGCACCACATCTATAATCGTGAGGTCGCAGGACATTTAGGATTGGTTTCATTCTTCTCCGAGATCGCAAGAGAGCTTTCTTATTAGGTTGAATCCTCTCCACCCATTATTATGAAATGCTTATGCCTCCACTGAAGGCTACTCAGGCCCGTGAGGGCAAGGCAGCAGGAGTCGCTAGCAGACTCAGAGGTTACACTGACTCAGCACGACTATGCCCGAGGTAAGAGCGGGTCGGCGGGTTCACCACGCCAGAGTATTAGAGGAGCCGAGAGCGCAAGAGCTCTGCAGGTTCCGGCAGAGCCTCCACCCTACACCAGAGCCGAGCATAGAGACTACGGGAGCAGATCCTGCTATCGACCAAGATAGTAGCAGTGGCGACACGAGTGAGCAGCCACCCCAGAGCCAGCCGGCCATGATTAGGATTTTGGGTTGTCATCCACCCGAGTTTTATGGTTCTAGGTCCGGCGAGGATCCGCAGGAGTTCATTCGGCAGCCTACAATGACCATGCAGTGTTCTTAGGGCTTCGCAGACAGAGTTCATATGCTAGCCTCTTACCTGCTACGCGATATGCATTGAACCGGTTTGAGTCGTGGTTGCTTTCGAGAGCGAGGATGCTCTTCCACTGCTGGGAGGAGATTACAGAGGCCTTCATGGATCACTTTTGCCTCCCGAGACGAGGAGAGCCCGGTAGATAGATTCTTGACCTCGAGGCGTAACGGAGGACTATCGGGAATATAGCCTCGAGTTTGACTCGCCGACATGCACACACTATTGTAAATGCATGGCGATAGGGTTCATCGTTATGTGATTGGGCTAGATCATCATTGTCACGAATTCGATCCTGCCCGTGGATCGTGCCTTACCCCGCACCCTAGTGATACAACATCGAGAAAACCAAATGGAAATAAAAACTTAAACATGAACATGAGACAAGATAATAAAACAGCCAACCAAACGGTTACCTTCCATTAAAATATATATAAACAACTCTTTCAAAACTAATGCTTTAATCCTTTTACAAAACCCCGCCCACACAAAGGCTGCACTTAAGATTTACAACAACTATGACGGACAGTTCCCGCCATACCCCGAATGTACAAGAACCTACAACTCGTGGAACACATACCAAAAGATAAGCCTCCAAGGAACGGAGCTTCCCAATACGCTGAAAGGTGATCCTAATAATGGATCGACACCAATGTACTTCTACCGCAGATTTAACGCAGCTTCGTAAGCGAGGTCAAGACAACAGTACTAAGTATGTGAAATCAGAATATCAGAAATGAAATCATAATAGTCTATATAAAGCAGAGACATGATGATGACCAAACTACAAGACATAACATATAACTAGTTACATCAAGTCGTGGACTCACGCCTCCAAATTATCACTGTGTTCTGGAATTTCTTCCTCATCACGGCAGCTTTATGATATGACAATACCAAGGAGTATGCATGAACACCGTGTCCCACCTGTGTCATAAAACCGTGATAGACAAGTATAACTACCAGATCCGACTGCATCAATAATATAATGCAACCAAAACACGGCCGATACGGAAAGCGCGAGAGCCGACCATCGGATATCAAGGCCGGCCACGAGTCGACCGGGCAAGTACGAGGGTCGACCACCGTGGGACCAAGGTCAGATCACGAGACTTCGCTACTACACCGAACGGGCAAGTGCGAGGGTCGACCACGGTACCAAGGCCGAATCAGCCGCGAGACGGCAAGTACGAGCCGAGCCACCACCGTGACCAAGGCCGAACAAGAAGAAACCTCATGGAGAGCTAGTCCATAAAATAACCATTCTTGCACAACCAAGGTTATCACCACAAGCATAAGCAAGTTACGCAACAACAAGCATAGGCAAGTTACACAACACAAGCATAGGCAAGTTACACAACAACCAAAGATAGGCAAGTTACACAACACAAGCATAGGCAAGTTACACAACTCAAAGTTACTTTCATTTTATGCCAAAGTCCGATTTTTAACCCTAAAGCACTACGTGACGTTAAATTCCTTTTAAAGAGATCCATTCCTTTTATAAAAGTCACCCGATGTCCGTAGTATAAAATAGAGTGACGAGCATTGTTAAATAAACAAAATGCTTTCCTTTGTAAAATCAAGTAACAACCTTATTTTCCAAACGCTCAAGTTTGCCTAATTTCAAATGCTCAAGTTTCTCATTTTTAGAAAAGGTTTCGTAGTTCATAGTTTTAATCCTTTAAAACATAATTCTCCTTTAATGATTTGAGAAACATATGCCTTATATGAGTAGTTTATTCTTGTTATAATCGATCTTATTAAGCACCATGATCTAGTGGTATGTAATATCATTTTGTCTCATCTTAGCTTCTATGCATGGAGGTTTCATCGTTTTAATACAATACTTCATTATTCAATACATTTTCCTTTATTAACGCCGCAGTGGTCCTGTCGATACACATTCCGATTTCCAAATCAAGAAACATTATCCCTTTAAATAAAACCAAGTACTCATTACTCACGAACGAGGTTTCACACAAGCATCCACATTAAAACAAATAAGTTAAGTCTCTTATCTTATAAGATCAAGTCTTTTAACTTCTAACATCAAGAAACCATTTTCTTTACCTTTCTTAAGACATTATACCTAACTTCCCATAAGCTAGTATAACTCTTTTAAAACCTTTAAAACCAAGTGTTACTCTCCTTCAAAACGATTTATAAATCTTTGAATTACATCAAGTTCTTTATTATAACTAGCCGCTTATAATTCACATCATTGCCTTTTAAAACCACAAAGTATTTTCTTATTTACATAAAGTCGTTATAACCAACTCCCATAAAGCCGTTATAACACTTTATGTTTTAAAACAATCAAACACGCCACACGCACGCTCACCGCACTACATAGTTCACACATATCATGCTAGAAGAGATAGGAAGAGGTTCACATACCTCGCGACGAGTGCCGACTAATAGAAAAACGCTCCAAGTACTTCAAACCGTGGCTACTCCTTAAGCCACGTAGATCGCACCACACACGTAGTACTTCAACCTATAAGGCCACAAGGCGCTTATTAACATCTAGATCTCATCGCTCCATATTCTACGTAAAAATTCAAGAAGACTCTCTTTCCCGCACAACAGAAATCTCCTCCTCTCTATCGAGGCCGGCCACTGCCAACCGTGGGGTTAACACGCCTAACCTGACGTACAATTTACTACAAGTAATGTTACACAAGTCTACCGTAATACACCCCATGTAATTACGTCAGCTTCTCTTCTTTAAATTGTGCTTAAGTCGCAAGACATCGCTGTAGTATTATTCGTGCTTAAGTCAAAAGACATTGCCGCAATTATAATCAGTTCTATATATAGTATACATCAACTATATATTCCTACAACATGTAATTCCCAATTACAATAAGGTCAAGAGTGTTTACCTCGATAAGCCCAAAATTATCCGTGTTTATACGTCGATCCCGAGCAAGGTTTAGCTCCTACTCCGGCGCCCAATCCGCCTCCAAACAACCCTTAGAAGTTCTAACTAACTTCTACTTAACTTCAACTACGTGAAGATTTACTTAGGTTTCGCTTTTGATCGAGGGAAGTATAATAGTATTTCTGCTCTACGACAGAGGTAACTTTGGAAGTACTATAAGGTATATGGGCTAGAGTATTTTGGGCATTATAACAATACTAGGAGAGTATTTCTATACCACAAAAGCGAGGGGTATTATACGAAACAACTAGCAGTGGGTACCCCACTGCCAAACACCACAAAGTGGAGTGGGTGGCTCTCGCCAAGGGCTCAAAGTGCCGGGAGGTGATTTGGACGAACTACACTTGGGGGAGAGATTTTAACACTTAGAAAGGATTTTTGGATGAAGAAGTTCATCAACATAAGAGGGTATTTATAGGTCAAGGGATGGCCAACCAATGGCCAAGATTATGCCAAGTGCAAGGCGTTGTAAGGCCAAGATTTGGGCAAGTGTCTCAGTAACGCCCAACCTCGTTCGCATCGTGCCTTACCCGCACCCTAGCTGATACAACATCGAGAAAACCAATGGAAAATAAAACATGAATCATGAAACAAGAGATATAATAAATAGACAGCCAACCAAAACAGCTTGCCTTTCGTGATATACATAAAACCCAACAGCTTTAATCCTTTTACAACTCGCCACAACAAAGCTTCATGCACTTAATATTTACAACGACTATGACGGACAGTGGCCCCGCCATACCCCGAATGTACAAGAATCCTACAACTCAGTGAACACATACTAAAAGATAAGCCTCCGAGAAACGAGCTTCCTAAAACGTCGAACCGAGATCCTAAGAGCGAGGATCCACGACCGATGCACTCTACTCGCAGATGAACGCACTCAAGGAGGTCAAGATAACAGTACTAAGTATGTGAAATCACAACATCAGAATGAAATCATAATAGCTTAAAAAGGTGAGACATGTATGATAACCAAAATACAAGACGCAACATAAAAATACCAAGTCGTGGACTCACGCTCAAAGTCACCACTCAAATATAACTACGGGTCTCACGCCATAACATCCATCATGTTCGCATCATGGCCGCATGCCCCTAATACCGCCTGTAGACATGTCCATGATGCAACACACAAGGCCGCACGGCCACGCCGGACATCAGACGGTAGATATGCCCATGTAACCTCAATAAGAATATATCGGTGGTCAACCCCGCCGCATGGCCACATGCCCCGGACATCGCAGACGGCATATATCGCCCATATTGCGCATAACCATATATCGGTAATCAACTCCGCCGCATGGCCGCACGCCCTAACATCAGACGGTGTAGATATGTCCATGTGACATCAACACAAGACAAGAATCAAAATGGAAACATACCCGTGGAATTTCCATCACCGCCAAAGACGCCCAAGTAAGTTCTCAATAAGTCAACCTACTCTATCGAGAGACGCCAGAATACGTAAATACCACACTTGCACAAAGAAAGTGCTATCATCACAAGCATAGGCAAGTTTCACAACAACAAGCACAGGCAAGTTTCACAACAACAAGCATAGGCAAGTTTCACACAACTCAAAGTACTTTCATTTTATGCCAAAGTCCGGGTTTTTAACCCCAAAGTACTACATACGTTAAGTTCTTTTAAAAGAGATCCATTACTTTTTATAAAAGTCACCCGATACCCGTAGTATTAGAATGACCAACCCACCTTCCTTTTCAAAATCAAGTAACAACATTCTTTTTCTAAGTTCCAGTTTGCCTAGTTTCAATTACTCAAGCTTCTCATTTTCAAATGGTTTCACAGCCATAAACTTAATCACTTGATTTCTTTTAGAACAATCGAGTAATATATGTCTCACGCGAGAGTAGGTTATTCTTGTTTACAACATTCTTATTACAAAGAACATGATCTAGAAAATGTATATCATTTTGTCTCATCTTAGTTTCTATGCAGATGGAGGTTTCTACCGGTTTTAATACAATTCATCATTATTCAATACATTTTCCTTTATTAACGCCGCAGCCGTCCTGTCGATACACATTCGATTTCCAAATCAAGAAACATTATCCCTTTAAATAAAACCAAGTACTCATTACTCACGAATGAGGTTTCACACAAACATTCACATTAAAACAAATAAGTTAAGTTCTTATCTTATAAGATCAAGTCTCTTAACTTCTAACATCAAGAAACCATTTTCTTTACCTCTCTAAGACATTATACCTAACTCCCATAAAGCTAGTATAACTCTTTTTAAAACCTTTTAAAACCAAGTGTTACTCTCCTTCCAAAACGATTTATAAATCTTTGAAATACATCAAGTTCTTTATTATAACTAGCCGCTTATAATTCACATCGCTTACCTTTAAAACCACAAAGTATTTTCTTACCTACATAAAACCGTTATAACCAACTTCCCATAAAGCCGTTATAACACTTTATGTTTTAAGAACAATCAAACACGCTAACACACGACGCTCACCGCTCTACATAGTTCACACATATCATGCTAGAAGAGATAGAAGAGGTTCACATACCTCGCGACGATTTATCGACAATAAGCAAAATGCTCCAAGTACTACAACCTTGCTAGCTCCTTTCCACTCCTCGAGCATAATACGCTACTCTTAGTACTTTCACCTATAAAGGTCACAAACGCCTATTAACCCCAAAACACAAGTTCTATCTTTCTACGTAAAATTCGCAAAGACTCTCCCCGCAACAACAGAATCTCCTCCTCTATCGAGGCCGGCCACCAAGCCAACCATGTGGGTTCACACGCCTAACCTGACGTACCATCCTACTCGAATACTACACAAGTCTACCGCACACACCCCATGTAAATACAGCTGGGCTTTATTCTTCAGCTTAAGTCAAAAGACATTGCCACAATACTAAGTTCATTTCTATATATAGTATTCTTCAAATATATATTCTTACATTTAATTTCAAATTACAATAGAAGGACAAGAGGTTTACCTCGATAAGCCCAAAATTATCCAAGTATAAAGTCGATCCTCGAGCAACGCTTAGCTCCTACTCCGAGCGCCCAAACAACCCTTAGAAGTTCTAACCAACTTCTACTTACAACTTCAACAACTGTGAAGATTTCAGTGGTTTCGCTTGTGGCTAAAGGAAGTATAATCAGATTTTCCGGGCTTTGTATGTTGTAACTCGGGAATACTACAAGGTATTTGGGCCAAGGTATTTGACATTATAACAATATTAGAGAGTATTTCTATACCACAACAAGTGGTATTATACGAAAACAACTAGCAGTGGGTACCCACGCCAAGGCACCACAAAGTGGTGAGGTGGCCTCTCGCCAAAGCCAAATTTTAAGTGGGAGAGGGCTCTGACGAGAGTCAACAAGAGGAGGGAGGGGTTTCAAGACTTGGAAGATTTTGACGAATGAAGTCTTCAAAGAGAGGGGGTATTTATAGCAAAACCAAAAGCCAACCAACGGCCAAGATCCTTCCAAGTTGTATAGCAAGTGTAAGGCCAAGATCAAGCCAAGTGCACCCTAACCCCTACTCCACAAAACACGGCACAAAACAAGCCACAAAACAAGGCACAAAATCATGAACCAATCGCCAAGGCTGCTCCTCTTTGTTGCCCAACGAGGGTGACAAGGTCACCTCCCGCTGGTCCAAAATGTTCCGCCGCTTCTAAAAATCCGCAAAAATACTAAACGACATAGCCGGAATTTTCCCAACGTAAGTCGTGGAAACGCTTTCGCCGTAAAACGACTTATTCGCACTTGTGCCCAAATTTCGAACCAAAGCCAATTTAAGGCAAAAATTTAATACGCACGCCTCACGCATACCGAAATACGGTATAACATTCTTCCTTAGAAACATTCATTCCAATGTTCCTTCAAGGTCTCAAACAAACAAAGCGCCAAGATAGTCTTCACCGCTATAATGATTTAAAACAATCATGCCACACCCGCCACAAAACACACGCTCACTTCTCCTTACTCAGAGTATTGGCCACTAACACTGAACTCGCTCTAGCGTCCGCACTCACACTTCGCAACGCTTCGCTTTCCAACCTCGAGTCACTACCTCCAAACTTGGTCATCTCACTAACCTCAATTTCCCTAAGGCCATTCCCGCCTTCACGAACCGATTCGATCGAACGATTCACTAACTCATACGACGGTCATCTAAACTGGCCTAGCACTCGTGACTCGCCACCGCGACCACCCGTAGCTGACCTTCCTCAAAACGGACGCCGGTTGGCCCGCAACATGGCCCCAACCCACCCATCAGAGCGCCAACTCTCTAGTTTCTTGATCCGAACAATCTTACTCTACAGTCGCGAAAGCTACCACTTCCATTTCACACTATCCAGTGACTTACCCTTTCACTAACTGTGTTTCTAAATCACATTTTAGCACAAAGCTATCCAAACATATCATTAAACACATCAACAACATCAATACACACAAAACTCTGTAGGTTAAGGATATACTCAAACTAGCGGCTCAAGGACCGCTAAAATCGAACTTCCACCGCGACTTACCGTGGCTCCGCAATCGCCTAGTAGTCCTGCTATCCTACCAGCATACCCGGCCTGACACCGCCATATGGCCCCGCTGGCCGCAAGAATAACAAGCTCCTCGTACTACGACACTCTCCGAAATGCGTCTACCACATCGACTACACCGAGGTAGGGTGATCGATCCGCCAACACCCCTACTCTCCCGAACATCTCAAACCCGGGAGCCTGCATCGCTTCCCGAATATCCTGGCGGTCCCGGCGTCGCGGAGGCCACTCAGAATGGCGAGGTACATAACTAGTTCCCGGCCGAGGCGTCCGCCGAAGTCGCTAAAATATCCATTGCCTCGCCTTCTTCTCACGAAAGCCGTCCACCTGCCGATCTTCGCGCCTCGCACCTGCGCACGAGCTCGAACGCGGCACGCCCATGCCCTCAAGAGAAACACCAACAACTCTCGCTAGGTAATCATCGAGCCTCAGAATATACTTCCGCACTCGATCCTCCATACTAGCTACTAATGCGGAACATACCGCCAATGAGTCGAACTCCACATCAGACTCCAATCAGACGCCTGCTCGCCTCAACATCAAAAATCATTTACCCGAGCCCTCTCATTTGCGAGGCAAGAAATGTGCCAGAAGGCCCCAAAACTCGCCCCAAACGGCCGGAAGGCATGCTCTCCCGAAAGCTCCCACGAAGTCAAACCAATCGATCATGCAGATCACGCACCGACGCGAACTAAATGTCACGCATCGCCTCAAGCTCGATCACCCGCATGATCCTTCAGAATCGACGGATGAACTCTCGCGATCATCCTCCGCCCACCCAGAAACTCAAAGTGCTACAACTAAGGAAATCTCGTAGCCTCAAACTGTCGCCGCGCACTACAAAGCCGCTGAATCGAATCGCTGGCCCACTTATCTCATATTCGCCACAACTCGCCAATAATCGCCATCTCTCAGGACCCATCTCCCGCCTGCATCGCGGATCGAGGCTCGTATCAGAGTCTCAGCAGCCATCGCCGCGCCTAAATCACTGGCCGGGCGCGCCGCAAAACTCGCTGTCAAGCACTACTCAGTATCGATCGCTCGCGCTCGCATTTCTCAATCCCACTAGCGCCTCCTCGCCGCTTTGCCCTTCTCGGGGCCTCAAGGTTTTCGCAGGCATAATCGTAAAACGAAACACGCCGTAGGGGTCCAACTTACAACACGCCTCTAAGGCACGATCTCGTAATGAGAAGAATGGAAACCAATCCTAAATGTCCTATAGCCACTGATTATAGATGTGGTGCACAACACACCGATAATCAAGACTCTACTAGACACTTGGTCAGACACTTTCCGAGGACTAATCGCTCGATACCACTTTGTAACGCCCCAACTCGGCCCGCATCGTGCCTTACCCCGCACCCTAGTGATACAACATCGAGAAAACCAAATGGAAAATAAAACATGAATCATGAAACAAGAGATATAATAAATAGACAAAGCAACCAAAACAGCTTGCCTTCAAGATATACATAAAACCCAATGCTTTAATCTTTTACAACCCCGCCACAATGCATGCACTTAAGATTTACAACGACTATGACGGACAGGTCCCGCCATACCCCGAATGTACAAGAACCTACAACTGTGGAACACATACTAAAAGATAAGCCTCCGAGAAACGAGCTTCCTAAAACGCCGAACCGAGATCCTAAGAGCGAGGATCCACGATCGATGCACTTCTACTGCAGATGAACGCAGCTCAAGGAGGTCAAGATAACAGTACCAAGTATGTGAAATCACAACATCAGAATGAAATCATAATAGCTTAAAAAGGTGAGACATGTATGATGATAACCAAAATACAAGACGCAACATAAAAATAAAGTCGTGACTCACGCCTCAAAGTCACCACTAAATATAACTACGGGTCTCACGCCCATAACATCCATCATGTTCAGATCACGGCCGCATGCCCCTAATATCGCTTCTGCAGATATGTCCATGATGCAACACAATAACAAGGCCGCATGGCCACATGCCCCGGACATCAGACGGTAGACATGCCCATGTAACCTCAATAAGAATATACCGGTGGTCAACCCCGCCGCACGGCCACATGCCCCGGACATCGTGACGGCAGTATACGCCCATGTTGCAAGAATAACCATATATCGTAATCAACCCGCCGCACGGCCGCATGCCCCTAACATCAGACGGCAGTAGACATGTCCATGTGACATCAACACAAGACAAGAATCAAAATGGAAACATACCCGTGGAATTTCCATCACCGCCAAAGACGCTCCAAGTAAGTTCTCAATAAGTCAACCGCCTCTATCGAGACGCCAGAATACGTAAATACCACACTTGCACAAAGAAAGGCTATCATCACAAGCATAGGCAAGTTTCACAACAACAAGCACATGCAAGTTTCACAACAACAAGCATAGGCAAGTTTCACACAACTCAAAGTACTTTCATTTTATGCCAAAGTCCGGTTTTAACCCCAAAGTACTACATACGTAAGTTCTTTTAAAAGAGATCCATTACTTTTTATAAAAGTCACCCGATACCCGTAGTATTAGAATGACCAACCCACCTTCCTTTTCAAAATCAAGTAACAACATTCTTTCCTAAGTTCCAGCTTTGCCTAGTTTCAATTACTCAAGCTTCTCATTTTCAAATGGTTTCACAGCTCATAAACTTAATCACTTGATTTCTTTTAGAACAATCGAGTAATATATGTCTCACGCGAGAGTAGGTTATTCTTGTTTACAACATTCTTATTACAAAGAAATGCATGATCTAGAAAATGTATATCATTTTGTCTCATCTTAGTTTCTACGCAGACGGAGGTTTCTACCGGTTTTAATACAATTCATCATTATTCAATACATTTTCCTTTATTAACGCCGCAGTTGGTCCTGTCGATACACATTCCGATTTCCAAATCAAGAAACATTATCCCTTTAAATAAAACCAAGTACTCATTACTCACGAATGAGGTTTCACACAAACATTCACATTAAAACAAATAAGTTAAGTCTCTTATCTTATAAGATCAAGTCTCTAACTTCTAACATCAAGAAACCATTTTCTTTACTCTCTTAAGACATTATACCTAACTCCCATAAAGTTAGTATAACTCTTTTTAAAACCTTTTAAAACCAAGTGTTACTCTTCCTTCCAAAACGATTTATAAATCTTTTGAAATACATCAAGTTCTTTTATTATAACTAGCCGCTTATAATTCACATCGCTACCTTTAAAACCACAAAGTATTTTCTTACCTACATAAAGTCGTTATAACCAACTTCCCATAAAGCCGTTATAACACTTTATGTTTTAAGAACAATCAAACACGCTAACACATGTACGCTCACCGCTCTACATAGTTCACACATATCATGCTGTAAGAGATAGTAAGAGGTTCACATACCTCGCGACGATTTATCGACAATAAGCAAAATGCTCCAAGTACTACAACCTTGCTAGCCCTTTCCACTCCTCGAGCAGTAATACGCTACTCTTAGTACTTTCACCTATAAAGGTCACAAACGCCTATTAACCCCAAAACACAAGTTCTATCTTTCTACGTAAAATTCGCAAAGACTCTCCCCGCAACAACAGAAATCTCCTCCTCTATCGAGGCCGCCACTAAGCCAACCGTGGGGGTTCACACGCCTAACCTGACGTGTACCATCCTACTCAAGAATACTACACAAGTCTATCGCAATACACCCCATGTAAATACAGCCTGGGCTTCTTTATTCTTCAGGCTTAAGTCAAAAGACATTGCCACAATACTACGTTCACTTCTATATATAGTATACTTCAACTATATATTCTAACATCTAATTTCCAATTACAATAGAAGGACAGTAGTTTTTACATCGATAAGACAAAAATTATCCAAGTATAAAGTCGATCCCGAGCAACGCTTAGCTCCTACTCCGAGCGCCCAAACAACCCTTAGAAGTTCTAACTAACTTCTACTTACAACTTCAACAACGTGAAGATTTCCTAGGTTTCGCTTTTGTGGGCTAAAGGAAGTATAATCGATTTTCCGGCTTTGTATGTTGTAACTCGGGAATACTACAAGGTATTTGGGCCAAGGTATTTGGACATTATAACAATATTAGAGAGTATTTCATACCACAACAAGGGGTATTATACGAAAACAACTAGGTTGTGGGTACCCTACTGCCAAGGCACCACAAAGGGTGAGGGTGGCCTCTCTACCAAAGCCAAATTTTAATGAGAGGGCTCTGGACGAGTCAACAAGAGGAGGGAGGGGTTTCAAGACTTGGAAGATTTTTGGATGAATGAAGTCTTCAAAGAGAGTGGTATTTATAGTAAAACCAAAAGCCAACCAACGGCCAAGATCCTTCCAAGTGTATAGCAAGTGTAAGGCCAAGATCAAGCCAAGTGCACCCTAACCCCTACTCCACAAAACACGGCACAAAACAAGCCACAAACAAGGCACAAAACCATGAACCAATCGCCAAGGCCAAGCCTCCTCTTTGTTGCCCAACGAGGTGACAAGGTCACCCTCCCGCTGGTCCAAAATGTTCCGCCGCCTAAAAATCCGCAAAAATACTAAACGACATAGCCGAATTTTCCCAACGTAGTCAGGGAAACGCTTCGCCGTAAACGACTTATTCGCACTTGTGCCCAAATTTCAACCAAAGCCAATTTAAGGCAAAATTTAATACGCACGCCTCACGCATATTCCGAAATACGGTATAATCTAAGCCAACTTGCACACAAAATATCCTACCAACTCCAAGACAAAACAAGCCACCTTGTTCGCCCCTTTGCCGCCCACTCATGTTAATGTGAGGTGACACTTGTCACCCTCCCGCTGGTCCAAAATGTTTCATTTCTAAAAATCCGCAAAAATTAAAATGACATAGCCGAATTTTCCCTACAAAAGTCGTGGAAACGCTTTCACGTAAAACGACTTTTTCGCACTTGTGCACAAATTTCAAACTAGCCAACTTTAAGGCTCAATTATTATACGACGCCTCACGCACATACTGAAATACGGTATAACATTCTCCTCCTTAGAAACATTCGCCCCGAATGTTCCTTCTCAAGACGGATAACGATAAAGTTCTTCTAATAAGTTGCCAACGCCACAACCGCCACTTAAACAACACCGCACGCAAATACTTATATCCAAGTCCACGAGGAAACACCTCTAACATCACAACTTTTGTCACTTTGCCGCGAGGTTCTAGTGTCACCCGCGACCCAACAAATGGTAACGATCGCACGCGATCCTCGAGGTCTAAAATATACATCCTTCGTGACCTTCTCTCTTTACAAGAAATGATCATATTCTATGCTCGCAATACATGCTCGCCTCTACTCTTACTCGTCAGACTTTCTCTAACACCGAACTCTTCTAGTATACGCATCATACTTCAATTTCCAAAACTTCGAGTCACTACCCCAAACTTGGTCATCTTACTAGCCTCGATCTTCCTTAAGGCCATTCCCGCCTTCCCGACCATCACTGGTCGAAACACCCACGAACTCATACGGTGGTCAACTAAACTGGGCCTAGCACCTCGTGACTTACCACCAAAGTGACCACCTGTGGCTGACCCCACTTTGAAACCGCCGCGGTTGGCCCTCAACACGGCCCCAACCCGATCCACTAACGCATCACGCCTGCTCCCGACCCTAACAATCTTACTCAACAGTCATGAAAGCTACCACTTCTATTCAACACTACTCAAGGAAATTATCACACAACACATTCTAGGCATAAAATGTATTCGACAAGGATCACTTGAAAACTGACTCAAGACGACCTTACATCTAAGGTCTCAACATGAAATATTCTAAAGTTCACACTTTCCATGCCCCCATACAAATCCTTTCAACTAGCCAAGCTTTCTAACTCATAACCATCATAACGCTTATCCGAACGTAGCACACAATAATAAGGTCATCATATCACGCATACAAATCTTAAAGCGGTTAAGGATATACTCAAAATAGGCGGTTCAAAGGACCGCTTAAAATCGGGAACTTCCACCGCGACTTACCGGGCTCACGGCAACGAACATCCTTCAAGCTATGGAAGCGTGAAGAACCCGCGAATCGCTTCTAAGAGTCCATGCTATCCTACCGCATACTCGGCCGGACGCTTCTTGCCGACGGCCCGCTGGCCGTAAAATAACAATCTCCCGAAAGTTAGTACGACACTCTCCCTACGAAGCTTTCCACAACGCCACACGAGACAAGTGGCACCTCATCCGCGAGCACTCGCTTCCCTCAAAATCTGAAACTCGGGAGCCCCGACCGCCCCCGAATATCTCGGCGTCCCGGCGTCGCGAGGACCACTCAGATCGCGGAGGCGCATAATCGCTCGGCCACGAGGCGGTCCGCCAAAGTCACCAGCGACCTCGCTGCTCGCCTTCTTCACGACTTCGGTCATTCCGCCGATTTATCCTCTCACATCCCAGTATAAGCTCGCACGCGGCAATGTCCATGCCCTCAAGAGCTACACCGAACAACTTCGCCAGGTGATCATCGAGCTCAGAATAAATCGGCACTCGATCCTCCATACTAGCTACCAACGCGGACGCACGCCAATGAGTCGAACTCCACATTGTACTCCCAACCGCACGCCTGCTCGCCAGAACACCAAAAATCTCGCCCGAGCCCTCCTCATTTGCGAGGCAAGAAATGCGCAAGAAAGGCCTCGAGAATTGGCCCCATAAAGTCGGAAGTGCATGCTCTCCCGACAGCTCCCACGACCAAACCAGCCGATCGCAGATCACGCACTGATGCGAACCTAGACCACCGACTGGTCTCCGATGCCTCGATCACTTTACGATCCAGAATCGCTTGATGAACTCGCGCGATCATCCTCGTGCCTCACCCATAAAACTCGCGCCTACAACTCGTAAAATCCCGTAGCCTCGAACTATCTCGATCTAGGTGAACCACGTGCATCGAACCGGCCGCGCCCACTTATCCTCAAGTCCGCCACAACCCCGCCATCAATCGGGCCTACTCCTTGTAACTCATCTCCTATGCCTGCATCGCGGATCGAGGCTCAGTATCAGGGCCTTCGCCACGCTTTACTCGCAGCCTCCTCACCGCTTTGCCCTTCTCGCCCGGTTGCCTTACGCGAGGCATCACCGTAAAAACGGCATGCCGAGGGTCCAATCTTATCACACGCCTCTAAGGCACGATCTCGTAATGAGAAGAATGGAAACTAATCCTAAATGTTCTATAGCCTTCGATTATAGACGTGGTGCACAACACATCGATAATCAAGACTTACTAGACACGGTTCGTAGACACTTTCCGAGGATTAATCGCTTCGATACTACTTTTGTCACGACCTGATCCTGCCCGTGATCGTGCCTTACCGCACCCTAGTGATACAACATCGAGAAAACCAATGGAAATAAAAACTTAAATACGAACATGAGACAAGATAATAAACAAAGCAACCAAACTGTTACCTTCCATTAAAATATATATAAACAACTCTTTCAAAACGAATAGCTTTAATCCTTTTTACAAAACCCCGCCCACACAAAGGCTGCACTTAAGATTTACAAACAACTATGACGGACAGTGGCTCCGCCATACCCCAATGTACAAGAACCTACAACTCAGTGGAACACATACCAAAAGATAAGCCTCAAGGAACTGAGCTTCCCAATACGCCGAAAGTGATCCTAATAATGGATCGACAAATTAATGCATTTACTCGCAGATTTAACGCACTTCAAGGAGGTCAAGACAACAGTACTAAGTATGTGAAATCAGAATATCTGTGAATGAAATCATAATAGTCTATATAAAGCAGAGAGACATGTATGATGACCAAACTACAAAGACATAACATATAACTAGTTACATCAAGTCGTGACTCACGCCTCCAAATTATCACTGTGTCGTGGAATTTCTTCCTCATCGCCTAGCTTTATGATATGACAATACCAAGGAGTATGCATGAACACCGTGTCCCACTCGTGTCATAAAAACCGTGATAGACAAGTATAACTACCAGATCCGACCGCACTAATAATATAATGCAACCAAAACACGGCCGATACGGCAAGCGTAGAGCCGATCATCGGATATCAAGGCCGTCGGCCACGAGTCGACCGGCAAGTACGAGGGTCGACTCACTGTGGACCAAGGTCAGATCACGACTTCGCTACTACACCGAACGGGCAAGCGCGAGGGTCGACCACCGTACCAAGGCCAATCACCATGAGACGGCAAGTACGCAGAGCCGACCACCAGTGACCAAGGCCGAACAAGAAGAAACCTCATGGAGAGCTAGTCCATAAAATAACCATTCTTGCACAACCAAGGCTATCACCACAAGCATAAGCAAGTTACGCAACAACAAGCATAGGCAAGTTACACAACACAAGCATAGGCAAGTTACACAACAACCAAGATAGGCAAGTTACACAACACAAGCATAGGCAAGTTACACAACTCAAAGTTACTTTCATTTTATGCCAAAGTCCGATTTTTAACTCCTAAAGTACTACGACGTTAAATTCCTTTTAAAGAGATCCATTCCTTTTATAAAAGTCACCCGATGTCCGTAGTATAAAATAGAGTGACGAGCATCAAGTTAAATAAACAAAATGCTTTCCTTTGTAAAATCAAGTAACAACCTTATTTTCCAAACGCTCAAGTTTGCCTAATTTCAAATGCTCAAGTTTCTCATTTTTAGAAAAGGTTTCAGAGTTCATAGTTTTAACTTTAAAACATAATTCTCCTTTAATGATTTGAGAAACATATGCCTTATATGTGAGTAGTTTATTCTGTTTATAATCGATCTTATTAAGCACCATGATCTGGTATGTAATATCATTTTGTCTCATCTTAGCTTCTATGCAGATGGAGGTTTCTACCGGTTTTAATACAATACTTCATTATTCAATACATTTTCCTTTATTAACGCCGCAGCTGTCTATCGATACACATTCTGATTTCCAAATCAAGAAACATTATCCCTTTAAATAAAACCAAGTACTCATTACTCACTAATGAGGTTTCACACAAGCATCCACATTAAAACAAATAAGTTAAGTCTCTTATCTTATAAGATCAAGTCTTTAACTTCTAACATCAAGAAACCATTTTCTTTACCTTTCTTAAGACATTATACCTAACTTCCCATAAGCTAGTATAACTCTTTTTAAAACCTTTAAAACTAAGTGTTACTCTCCTTCAAAACGATTTATAAATCTTTGAATTACATTAAGTTCTTTATTATAACTAGCCGCTTATAATTCACATCGCTTGCCTTTAAAACCACAAAGTATTTTCTTATTTACATAAAGTCATTATAACTAACTCCCATAAAGCCGTTATAACACTTTATGTTTTAAAACAATCAAACACACCACACATGTACGCTCACCGCACTACATAGTTCACACATATCATGCTGTAAGAGATAGGAAGAGGTTCACATACCTCGCGACGAGTGCCGACTAATAGCAAAACGCTCCAAGTACTTCAAACCGCTTGGCTACTCCTTAAGCCACGAGATCGCACCACACGTAGTACTTCAACCTATAAGGCCACAAGGCGCTTTATTAACATCTAGATCTCATCGCTCCATATTCTACGTAAAATTCGGCAAGATCTCCCCGCAACAACAGAAATCTCCTCCTCTATCGGTGCCGCTACCAAGCCAACCAGTGGGGTTAACACGCCTAACCTGACGTACAATTCTACTACAAGTAATGTTACACAAGTTCATCGTAATACACCCCATGTAATTACGTCGCTTTCTTCTTTAAATTCAGCTAAGTCGCAAGACATTGCTGTAAGTATTATTCAGCTTAAGTCAAAAGACATTGCCGCAATTATAATCAGTTCTATATATAGTATACATCAACTATATATTCCTACAACATGTAATTCCCAATTACAATAGAAGGTCAAAAGTGTTTACCTCGATAAGCCCAAAATTATCCGTGTTTATACGTCGATCCCGAACAAGGTTTAGCTCCTACTCCGGCGCCCAATCCGCCTCCAACAACCCTTAGAAGTTCTAACTAACTTCTACTTAACTTCAACTACGTGAAGATTTACTTAGGGTTTCGCTTTTGATCGAGGAAGTATAATAGTATTTCCTGCTCTACGACAGAGGTAACTTTGAAGTACTATAAGGTATATGGGCTAGAGTATTTGGGCATTATAACAATACTAGAGAGTATTTCTATACCACAAAAGGGGTATTATACGAAAACAACTAGGCTAGTGGGTACCTACGCCAAACACCACAAAGTGGAGTGGTGGCTCTCGCCATGGCTCACAAAGGGGAGGTGATTTGGACGAGAACTACACTTGGGGGAGAGATTTTAACACTTAGAAAGGATTTTTGACGAAGGTTCATCAACATAAGAGGGGTATTTATAGGTCAAGGGACGCCAACCAATGGCCAAGATTATGCCAAGTGCAAGGCAAGTGTAAGGCCAAGATTTGGCAAGTGTCCTAAGCCAACTTGCACACAAAATATCCTACCAACTCCAAGACAAAACAAGCCACCTTGTTCGCCCCTTTTGCCGTCCACTCATACAGGGTGACACTTGTCACCCTCCCGCTGGTCCAAAATGTTTCGCCTTCTAAAATCCGCAAAAATTAAAAATGACATAGCCTAATTTTCCTACAAAAGCCGTGGAAACGCTTTCACGTAAAATCCACTTTTCGCACTTGTGCACAAATTTCGAAACTAGCCAACTTTAAGGCTCAAATTATTATACGACGCCTCACGCATACTGAAATACGGTATAATACCATATGATTATCAGATGGGGTGGCTCTTCACCTGTGATGGACATCGCCAGACGTGCCTATGCGCAGTGGATAGACGACAGAGAGAGGAGGACCAGATTGACTCAAAGCCACCAAGAGGCTGTGACAATGGGTCTCAGTGGCGCTGAGGCGACAATTTCAAAGAAGCAGACTAGGTCCACTTTTTCACCAAAGACAGAGTGCTCCTTCACGCTTTCTAGCAGTGAGGTCCGATCAAGTCATTCAGAGCAGGTCGTGCTCCAGACTTCTGGATTTCAGGAGGCAGAACCGCCACCGACGGACCACCCACACCTCAAAGGTGCTCGATGCGGTAGGTTTCACCAGGCAAGTGTCGCAGAGCCGGAGCTTGTTACTCGTGGTGGCGCAGGCCATTTGAGGAGAGATTGTCCGCTCAGAGCGTGCATGGTGGTACGGCAGCCGATGTGATCGGGCTGGGTCTTCCTCTCCTTCGGGTTATGCGCCCGAGGGCGTGGTACTCACGACCGGCACCGCCAGAGGTCGTGGTGGTGGTTCCAGCTTCACCGGCCCCGTAACCGCATATATTCATTAGCCACCGCCAGATCGTGAGGCTTCTCGACGCCGCCATGTACATTATTAATTTCGCATCGCGATGTTTATGCTTTGATAGATCCAGTTCTACCTTGTCCTATGTGTCCTCTTATCATGGTAGAATCGGATAGAGCCTGTCGACAGAGCCTTGAGGTAGATCACCAGCTGGGTGATTCGTTAATGAATGGTGTATGATGTTGTCCAGTGTTTATTTATACCGACTGCTATACCTCGTATTTCCGCAGTATGTACGCGAGGCGCATATAAAAGTTTAAGCCTTAAGTAGGCAAGTGGTCGAAATTTTGTGCACAACCCCTAAAAGAATCGTTTTCCGACTAAACGCTTTCCAAACTTTGCGGGGAAAATTACGCTATGTCATTTATAATTTTTGGCGGATTTTTCCGAGAGATGAATTATTTTGGATCAACGAGGGTGACATGTGTCACCTCAAAGTGGACGTTATTGTGGGCATGCCTCTCGCACGATTTGTGGGTCAAGGGTTGGTAGGATATTTGTGATATTTTGCGTGGTAGACGGATAAGGTACACTTGCCCAAATCCTCACCCTACACTTGCCCACCACTTGGCTTGATCTTCGCCATTGATCTCCTATAAATACCCCCTTGGTCAAGACTTCTTCATCCACAAAATGTTTTCTAAGTCTTGAAATCCTCCCCTTCTTGTGTAGTTCTCGCCCAAGTCTTCCTCCCCTTGAGGCCTCGCCGAGAGTACCCCTACCTCGAGAGTTGTTCTCAGAATACACCCCTTGGTAGAAAATACTCTCCAAGTATAGTTACTATTCCAAAATATCTTGCCCAAATACCTTGTAGTATTCCAAGGTTACACCTATACTAAAAGCCCGTAAATACTACTATACTTCCTTCAAATACAAAACGAAACCCTAAGGAAAATCTTCACAGCTTGGTCAAGATTAAGAAGAAGTTGCGAGAACTTCTAAGGGTTGTTTGGAGCGGGTCGAGCACCGAGTAGAGCTAAACGCTGCTCGTGATCGACATTAAATCTTGGATAATTTTGGGCTTATCGAGGTAAATACTATTCTTATATTGTAATTGGAAATTACATATCGTAGTAGTATAGAAATGAATATAAGATTCATAGAAGAGAATTGAACGTAATGTAAGGATATTACGTATAAGACTTGAATCAAATCACATCGTAAGAATATTAAAGTAGAAGATTGAATCAGATTTACATAGACCGTATTTACATGAGACTTGGAAGTTTGACGTACGGTTACGCCAATTTTCCGTAGAATCTTGTATCTAGATTTATTCTACCGAGTAGTCTAGACATCGATAGACTTGTATAACCGCTATAGTCAAGGCATCGCGAGTAGCGTATTCTACTCGAAGGGTGGAAAAGGATAGCAGGATTACAGTACTTAGGAGCTATTTGCTAATAGTCGATAAATCGTCGCGAGGTATGTGATTCTTCCTATCCTCTTGAGCATGATATTTGTTATACCCCGTATTTCCAGAGTATGTACGTGAGGGCGTACGTAGAGAAGTTTGAACCTTAAAGTAGGCAAGGGTCGAAATTTTGTTCACAACACCCGATTAGAATCGTTCGACTAAACGCTTTACAAAACTTGGGGCGGAAAATTACGGCTATGTCATTTATATTTTTTGCGGATTTTTCCGAGAGACGAAATATTTTGGACCAATGGGAGGGTGACACTTGTCACCCTCAAAGTGGACGGTTGGTGGTCGATGAGTGCACGTTCTCCCTCCCATGTTTTGTGCCTAAAACATGGGTCAATGTTTGGGAGGGTTTTGTGAGTAGGATAGTGGCACTGGGCAAATCTCGCCCTCCACTTGCCCCACTTGGCTTGATCACGGCCATTGGTTTCTATAAATACCCCCTTTCAAGACTTCTTCATCCATTCCAAAAAATCTCCAAGTCTTGAAAGCCCTCTCCTCCCCTTGGTGTCGTTCTCGCCCAAGAACACACCCTCCCTGAGAAGGCCTTTGGCCGAGAGCACCCTCCCCTCGGTATGCCTTCGCCGAGAGCACCCTCCTCATGAGGCCCTTGGCCGAGAGTACCCCTACCTTGTGTTGTTCTCGTAAAATACACACCCCCCTCTTGGTAGAAAATACTCTCCAAGTATTGTTACTATACCAAAATACCTTAGCCTTATACCTTGTAGTATTCCAAAAACTACCTCTATACGTAGAGCCCGGAAATACTACTTTTTGTCCTTTTTGTCTCAAAACGAAACCCTAGGGAAAATCTTCATGGTCGGTTGAAGTGTTAAGTAGAAGTTGCGTAGAACTTCTAAGGGTTGTTTTGAGCGGGTTGGAGCGCCTAGAGTAGGAGCTGAACGTTGCTCAGGATCGACATTTAAAACTTGGATAATTTTGGGCTTACCGAGGTAAATATCTTGTCTCTCTATGGTAATTAGAGTTTACATACTGTTGAAGTATAAGAATTAAGTATAAGTTATATACAAGGAAGGTATATAAGAAGGTATTTGAACTGTACTTACATAGGATTGTATTTACAGTAGACTTATAAAGTTTGACTGCAGGAGCGTCGCCAATTTTCCGTAGAATCAGATCTAGATTTATTCTACCGAGTAGTATAGACATTGATAGACTTGTATAACTGTTATAGGTTGAAGCATCATGAGTAGCATATTCTACTCTGAGGGTGGAAAAGGCTAGCCTGACTACAAGATTTTGGAGTTATTTGCTAATAGTCGATAATCGTCATGAGGTACGTGATTCTTCCTATCCTCTCGAGCATGATATTTTAAAAGAATATATATATAGTACCAGACGACGTGTGTTAATCGAACGTAGTTTTACGGCAATGTCTTTGACTTAAGCCCTAATAATAAGAATCTTGAAGATTTCAAAGGAATTAAGAAACCTTTTGAAAGAAGAGTAACGCTTGGTTTTAAAAGCTAAGAGTTATACTAGCTTTATGGGAAGTTAGGTATAACGACTTAAGAGAGATAAAAAGAATAGTTTATTAATTTTAGAAGTTAAGAGACTTGATCTTAAAAGATAAGAGACTTAACTTAATTGAATTAATCTGAATTTTGTAAAAAAAGTGTGAAATCTCATTCATGAGTAACGAGTACTGGTTTTAAAAGGAATTGTCACGACCAACCTGCCGCGGATCGTGCCTTACCCGCACCCTAGTGATACAATATCGTAGAAAACCAAATAAATTAAAAACTTAAACATACAGCTTTAGATATGGATCAAGATAAAGAAAATAGGTCAACCAAAACGTTGCCTTTCAACATATATATATATATCGACCTTTGAACAAGCATAATCCTTACAACCCCGCCCACAACAAAGGCATGCACTTAAGATTTTTACAACAACTATGACGGACAGTGGCCCCGCCATACCCCGAATGTACAAGAACCCATGCACTGTGTGGTAACATACCAAAGATAAGCTCCAAGGAACTGAGCTTCCCAATACGCCGAAAGCGTGATCCTAAAATGGATCGACACTGATGATTTCTACCGCGCATTTAACGCACTCAAGGAGGTCGCATAACAGTACTAAGTATGTGAAATCAGAATATCAGAAATGAAATCATAATAGTCTATCTAAAGCAGAGACATGTATGATAACCAAACTACGCATACACATATAACAGCTTATAGTCGTGGTCTCACGCCTCCAAGTCATTTACTCAAATATAATTACGGTCTCACGCCCACAACATCAATCATGCCCGTGGAATACCTTCCTCATCGCCGCAATCTATGATATGATAACACCAAGAAGTACACCGAACACCAAGTCCCACCGATGCCAAAGTCGCACTAACAATACAATACAACCAAACCACGGTCGACACGGGCAAGTACGAAAGCCGACTACTGTGATACCAAGGTCGCCACGAGTTGACCGGCAAGTACGAGGGCTAACTACTGTACCAAGCGTCAGATCACGACTTCGCCACTACATCGAACGTGGCAATGAGGGCTAACTACTGTGTACCAAGGCCGAATCAGCCACGCAGACGGCAAGTAAAGCCACCACCGTGTACCAAGGCCGAACAAGAAGAAACCTCACGGAGAGCTAGTCCATGGAATAACACTATCACCGCGAGCATACCCGTGGAATTCTCCACAACGCAGACGCCCAAGTAAGTTCTCAATAAGTCAACCGCCTCCATCGAGACGCCAGAGAATAGAAACACAATTCTTGCACAACAAAGACTATCTCAATAAGCATAGGCAAGTTACACAACAACAAACATAGGCAAGTTACACAACAACAAGCATAGGCAAGTTATACACAACTCAAAGTACTTTCATTTTATGTCAAAGTCCGGGATTTAACCCTAAAGTACTACGTACGTTAAATTCCTTTTAAAAGATCCATTCCCTTTAATAAAGTCACCCGATATCCGTAGTATAAAACAGAGTGACCTTTTACTTTCTTTTTTTAAAACCAAATTAAGGCAATACCATGCCTTCTTTTTAGACCAAAACACTTCTCTTTTTAAAGTCAAGTTACCATATTAAAACCAATGATAAAACCCTTCTTTTGTTTTCATAAAGTCGTTATAACTAACTTCCCATAAAGTTGTTATAACACTTTATGTTTTAAACTGTTTTAAGAAAAACAATACCTCTCTTTTCCCTAAAGTTCCAGTTTGCCTAATTTCAATTACTCAAGTCTCTTTACTTTAGAAAAGTTTCATAGTTCGATGTCTTAATCTCCTTTAAAACAATTGAGTAACATATGCCATATGTGTGAGCAGTTTATTCTTGTTTATAACCATCTTATTAAAGCAGCCATGATCTAAGAAATGTAATATCATTTTGTCTCATCTTAGCTTCTATGCAGATGGAGGTTTCTACTGGTTTTAATAATACTTCATTATTCAATACATTTTCCTTTATTAGCGCTGCAGTGGTTTGTCGATACTCATTCTGATTCAAATCAAGAAACATTAATCCCTTTTAAAACCAAGTACTCATTACTCACGAACGAGGTTTCACACAAACATCCATATTAAGTCAAGTCTCTTATCTTTTAAGATTAAGTCTCTTAACTTCTAAATCAAGAAACCATTCTTTTATCTTCTTAAGACGTTATACCTAACTTCCCATAAAGCTAGTATAACTCTTATGTTTTCAAACCAAGTATTACTCTTCTTTCAAAAAGGTTTCTTAATATTTTTGAAATACATTCAAGGTTCTTATTATTCAGGCTTAAGTCAAAAGACATTGCCACACGTACGTCTACCGTACCATATATATATTCTTTAAAATACCTCACGCCAAGAGTATAGAAGAATCACATACCGCGACGATTATCGACTATAAGCAAAACGCCCACGCTTATAACCCGCTAGCCTTGTCCACCTTCCAAGTAGTTCATGCTACTCGCAGTAACATTCAACCAATAAAGGCTATCACCATCAGAATATACCATGTAAGTACGCTTTAATCTTATACTTAAATATTCTTCTCGATGCGATTTCGGGCCAAGTCTATTCTCAGAATATCCTTCTATTACAGCTCAATTCTCTTCTATGAATCTTATATTCATTTATATACAACTACAAGATGTAATTCCCAATTACAATAAGGACAAGAGTATTTACCTCGATGAGCCCAAAATTATCCAAGTATATAAGTCGCCTCCCGAGCAACGTTAGCTCCTACTCCGAGTGCTCCAACTCGCCTCCAAACAACCCTTAGAAGTTCTACTAACTTCTACTTAACACTTCAACCGACTATGAAGGTTTTCCTTAGGGTTTCGCTTAGTGGCTAAGGAAGTATAATAGTATTTTCCAGCCAGATAGAGGTAACTTTGGAAAGTACTATAAGGTATTTGGGCTAAAGTATTTAGGCATTATAACAATACTGAGAGAGTATTTCTATACCACAAAAAGGGGGTATTATATGAAAACAACTAGGCTAGTGGGTACCCTCTAGACACTACAAAGGGAGGGGAGGCTCTCGCCAAGACTTCAAAAGAGGGGGTGCTGACGAACTACTCAAGAGGGAGGGAGGATTTCAAGACTTAGAAAGATTGCTCAAGTTTTGATGAAGAAAGTCTTCAACTTAGAGGGTATTTATAGGTCAAGAAATGGCCAACCAACGGCCAAGATCCATCCAAGTGTAAGGCAAGTGGCTAGATTTTAACCACGTGTACCTTATCCATCTACCACAACAACTTGCACAAAATATCCTACCAACCCCAAAGTCCCAATCGCCCATTACCGCCACAATTGTTTAATGCGAGGGTGACACACGCCACCCTCCCGCTGGTCCAAAATGTTTCGCCTCTAAAAATCCGCAAAAATTATAAATGTCATAGCCTAATTTTCCCTTCGCAAGTCTAGTAAAACGCTTTCACTAAAAACGATTCTTTTGGCACTGTGCCCAAATTTCGAACCTATGCCTACTTTAAGGCTTAAACTTATCTACGCACGCCCCACGCATATACCGAAATACGGTATAACAGAATGATGTTGCATCGATTTCGAAATCGTAATAAGTATCGAATGCACCACGAACGCTAATAAAGTGGAAATATATCGACTAATTACATTATTAAAACCAAGAGAAACCTCCATCCGCATAGAAGCTAAGACGAGACAAAATGATATTACATTTCCTAGATCATGGTCACGTTATAAGATTGTTATAAACAAGAATAACCTACTCACCTATAAGGCATATGTTTCTCAAATGGTTTTAAAAGAGAATTATATCATTAAGTGATTAAACTACGAACTACTTAAACCTTTCAAAATGAGAAACTTGAGCATTTGAAATTAGGCAAACTTGAACGCTTGGAAAATAATGTGGTTACTTGATTTTACAAAAGGAAGTGTTTGGGTTTACTTAAAAAGATAGTCACTCTATTTTTATACTACTGTATCAGGTGACTTTTGCGGAAAGAAACGGATCTTTTAAAAGAGTTAATGAAGTACTTGATAAACACCCGAACTTGATTAACTTAAAGTAGATAGTACTGTGTGAATAACTTGATTGTGTTGGTTGTGATAGCCTTGTAATACTTTCTTGTTGATTTGATAAGTAAACATGCTAGGATGCTACGCGTTAGTATCATGTGACGTTTGTGGTAGAGGGTTTCGATTGCGCTTTATGTTATTTAACGATCACCGTTATGTTGGTATTGTACCACTCACCCTGACATGATCCCGAGGTTGTTGCCCTCCGACGCGGGTAATACTCAGCACCGTGACTATGATTCGAGGATACTACGCGGTCCAGGGACCTATGCGAGCTACGCAGAGTTCCGTGTTAGCGCGCCTTTGTGGTCATGCGCGTTCATGCGCTACGCGATCGCGAGTCCAGGATTTACGCCGGGAGTAGCTACCGATGCGGAATACCTCACGCGGCCATCGGAGTGGCCTATGCGAGTCGCGGAAGTTCCAGACTAGACGCGCACATTAGATATCGCGCGAGTGGCCGCTTTGATCATGTGACGGCCTAGACAGATCTCATGATACGCTTTATGACCTTGTTGGTACTGTGGGGTTTTAGTAGTCGCTATGCCTTCGCATTACCCCAGACTTTTATTATGACACAGTGGACTCGTGTTCATGTGTATTCTCGTGCTTTTATATCATAGATCACGCCATGAGGAAAGTATTCCACGGCATGATTGATGTGGGCGTGAGACCCATAGTTGTATTTGAGTGATGACTTTGAGGCGCGAGTCCCCGATTTGACATGATCGCTATTTATCAGGAATCAGAGTTTGCTATCATACATGTCTCCCGCTTTATATAGACTACAATGATTTCATTTACGATTTTCGCCACATACTTGGTACCATGTACCGAATTTCTTCGGAGGCCGCTCATGCCGCAGTAGAGGTACACCGTTGATCCTCGCCTAGGGTCACACCAACGCTTGGGAAGCTCCGCTTTCTCCGAGGCTTATCACGCATAGTCCCTCGCTGCAGGTACTTACATTCGTGGTACGGGCCCCGCCCGCCATTGTTGTCGTCATTCTGTGAGGTCCCAGAGTATCGCTGGCAGAGTCAGTAAATGGGACGAATCGTCAGATCTAAGTTTTTATATATTTACGTCGTAAAGGCAACTTTTCTTCAGATAAACACGTGTCTCCTTTACATTGTTTCATGTTGTGTTTTATATTCCACTGATCGATGTATGGCTACTGGGTGCCCGTAGGCACCACCACGCCCGGTTCGGTCGTGACAATATTTTAAAAGAATATATATATAGTACTGTAGACGACGCAGTGTTAATCGAACGTGGTTTTACTCCGCGTCTTTGACTCGAGTCTAAATAATAAGAATTGAAGTATTTCAAAAGAATTAAGAACCGCTTTTGAAAGAAGAGTAATACTTGATTTTAAAGCTTAAGAGTTATACTAGCTTTACGGGAAGTTAGGTATAACGACTTAAGAGAGATAAAAGAATGGTTTATTGGTTTTAGAAGTTAAGAGACTTGATCTTAAAAGATAAGAGACTTGACTTAATTGAATTAACTGAATTTTGTTAAAAGTGTGAAACCTCATTCGTGAGTAATGAGTACTTGGTTTTTAAAAGGAATAATGTTTTCGATTTCGAAATCGTAATAAGTATCGAACAAACCACCGCAGCTGCTAATAAAGGGAAATGTTTTGACTAATTAAGTATTATTAAAACCAAGAGAAACCTCCATATGCATGTAAGATTAGACAAAATGATATTACATTTCCTAGATCATGGCTGCTTTAATAAGATTGTTATGAACAAGAATAACCTACTCACACATAAGGAATATGTTTCTCAAATGGTTTTAAAAGAGAATTATATTATTAAGTGATTAAGACTATGAAATACGAAACCTTTCGAAAATGAGAAACTTGAGCATTTGAAATTAGGCAAACTTGAACGTTTGGAAAATAATGTTGTTACTTGATTTTACAAAAGGAAGTGTTTTGGTTTACTTAAAAGATAGTCACTCTATTTTTATACTACTGTATTGTGTGACTTTTGTGAAAGAAACTGATCTTTTAAAGAGTTAATGTATGAAGTACTTTGGGGATAAAAACCGTAACTTGTTAACATAAAGTAGAAAGTACCTCAGGAATAACTTGATTGTGTTGGCTCGTGATAGCCTTGTAATACTTTCTTGTTGATTTGATAAGTAAACATGTTAGGATGCTACGGTGTTAGTATCTTGTGATGTTTGTGTAGCGGTTTCCTTTGTCAGGCTTATGTTGTTTAACGATGTCGTTATGTTAGTATTATATCACTCACCTCTCGATACGATACCGTTGTCATCCGACGCGGGTAGACTCAGCGGTCCGGGACCATGATTCGAGAATACTTCACGCGGGTCCAGGGACCGCGCGAGCTACGAGAGTTCCGTGTTAGCGCGCCTTGTGGTCACGCGGCTACGCGGATCGCGAGTCCAGACGCTGTCGGGAGTAGCTACCGACGCGGAATACCTTACGCGCCTACGCGAGTGGCCCATGCGAGTCGCGGAAGTTCCAGATTAGACGCGCGACATTTGATATCGCGCGAGGCCGCCTTCGATCATGTATGGTTCAGATGCACTCGTGATACGCTTTATGACCTTGTTGGTACCGTGGTTTTAGTAGTCGGCTATGCCTTCGCATTTACCCCAGACGGTTTTATTATGACACAGCGGACTCGTGTTCATGTGTATTTGTTATACCCCGTGATTTCCAGAGTATGTACGTAAGGAATACGCATAAAAAAGTTTGGCCTTAAAGTTAGCCTCGACGCTTTTTTGTACACAACTCACTAAAAGAATCGCTTTCCGATTAAACGCTTCCACAACTTTCGTAGGAAAATTCCGCCATGCCATTACTAATTTTTATGGATTTTTCCGAGATTTAAACATTTTGACCAACGAGGGCGACACTTGGCACCCTCCCATCGGGACTCAATCGCCCATTTGGACGAATCGAGAACCATGGCACGCTTTTGTGCCTCAGGCACAAGTCAAGGATGTCACACCTCAAAATCGCCCGCGGATCGTGCCTTACCCCGCACCCTAGTGATACATACATCGAGAAAATCAGGAACATAAAACATGAGTCATTATACAAGAGATATAATAAATAAACAAAGCAACCAAAACGGTTGCCTTCCGATATACATAAAACTCCGAATAGCTTTAATCTTTTACAACCCCGCCACAACAAGATTACTGCACTTAAGATATACACGACTATGACTTTGACAGTGGCCTCGCCATACCCCGAATGTACAAGAACTTACAACTCAGTGGAACACCTACTAAAAGATAAGCCTCCGAGAAACGGAGCTTCAAATGCGCTCAATCGTGATCCTATGAGCGAGATCCACGATCGATGTACTTACTCGCAGATGAACGCAGCCTCAAGGAGGTCAAGATAACAGTACCAAGTATGTGAAACTGCATAAAGTCAGAAATGAAATCATACTAGTCTATATAAAGCAGAGACATGATGATAACCAAACTACAGCTCACAACATAAAATACCATCACTCCAATATAACTACGGGTCTCACGCCCACAACATCAATCGTGGTCGATCACGGCCGCATGCCCCTAACATCAGATCGGTAGACATGTCCATGTGACCTCAACAACAAGACAAAGAATCCAGATGGAAGATACCCGCGCGCACGATCGCGGTCGGGTGATGTCCAAAGGGAAACAATAAGACAACTTTCCAACGGACGATACCCGCGCGCCACGATCGTGGTCAAGATGTCCAGAGGGAAACAATAGGACGGCATTCCAAATGGACGATACCCGCAGCGCCACGATCGCGGTCGTAAGATGTCCAAAAGGAAATCACAAGGCGATAATCAAATGGAAACATACCCGCGCGCCACGATCGTGGTCAAGATATCCAAAGCGACAACCACAAGACCTTAACCAAAATGGAAGCATACCCGCGCGCTACGATCGTGTCGCAAGATGTCCAAAGTGATTAACAACAATAATACTATCACCAGAACGCATCTGCGGAATTTCTCCACACCGCCGCACGCCCAAGTAAGTTCTCAATAAGTCAACCGAATTCTCCATCGAGACGCCAGAATACGTAAATACAACGCTTTGCACAACAAAGGTTATCACAATAAGCATAGCCAAGCTTCACAACAACAAGCATAGCAAGTTTCACAACAACACAAAGTACTTTCATTTTATACCAAAGTCCGGTTTTAACCCCAAAGTACTACATACGTAAGTTCTTTTAAAAGAGATCCATTTCTTTTATAAAAGTCACCCGACAATTCGTAGTATTAGAATGACCAACCCACCTTCCTTTTCAAAACCAAGTAACAACATTCTTTTCCTAAGTTCCGCTTTGCCTAGTTTCAATTACTCAAGCTTCTCATTTTCAAATGGTTTCATAGTTCCCAAACTTAATCACTGATTCCTTTTTAGAACAATTAAGTAACATATGTCATATACGTGAGTAGTTTATTCTTGTTTATAACGATCTTATTACAAAGAATCATGATCTAGAAAATGTAATCTCATTTTGTCTCATCTTAGCTTCTATGCAGATGGAGGTTTCTACCGGTTTTAATACAACACATCATTATTCAATACATTTTCCTTTATTAACGCCGCAGTTGGTCTGTCGATACACATTCGACTTCAAATCGTGAAACATTATCCCTTTAAAACCAAGTACTCATTACTCACGAATGAGGTTTCACACAAACATCCACATTAAAACAAATAAGTTAAGTCTCTTATCTTATAAGATCAAGTCTCTTAACTTCTAACGCCAAGAAACCATTTTCACTTACATAAGGTCGTTATAACTAACTTCCCATAAAGCTATTATAACACCATATGTTTTAACCCAACCAAATCACTTAGCACATGTACGCTCACCGCACTACATAGTTCACAACAATCATGCTAGAAAAGATAGAAGAGGTTCACATACCTCGCGACGATTTATCGACAATAAGCAAAATGCTCCAAGTACTACAACCTTGCTAGCCCTTTCCACTCTCGAGCAGAATACGCTACTCTTAGTACTTTCACCTATAAAGGTCACAAACGCCTATTAACCCCAAAACATAAGTTTCTATCTTTCTATAGAAAATTCGGCAAAGACTCTCCCCGCAACAACAGAAATCTCCTCCTCTATCGAGGCCGCTACCAAGCCAACCAGTGGGGTTTTACACGCCTAACCTGACGTGTACAATTCTACACAAGCCTACCGCAATACAAATTCTATGTAAATACAGCTTTAGTTCGCTTAATTCTTCAGCTTAAGTCAAAAGACATTGCCGAATACTAAGTATAGTTCCATATATAGTATACTTCAACTATATATCCTAACAAACATGTAATTTCCAATTACAACAGAGGACAAGATAATTACTCGATAAGCCCAAAATTATCCGAAGTTTAACGTCGCCCCGAAAGCAAGGTTTAGCTCCACTGCGCGCCCAAACCACTCCAAACAACCCTTAGAAGTTCTAACCAACTTCTACTCAATTACTTCAACCAACTACGAAGATTTCCTTGTGGTTTTGGCTTGAGACTAAAAGGACAAAAGGTAGTATTTCCTGACTCTACGTGAAAGAGGTATCTTGAATACTACAAGGTACAAGGCTAAGGTATTTTGGGCATTATAACAATACTAGGGAGTATTTCTATACCACAACAAGTGGTATTATACGAAACAACTAGCAGTGGTACCCCACCATTAGCACCACAGTGGGATCTTCTCGCCAAAGGCCACAAGGAGGAGGAGGGGAGAGGCTTAGACGAGAGCTACTAGAGGGAGTGAGGGATTTCAAGACTTAGACAAAGCTGAGAGGAATGAATAAGTCTTCACAAGTGGAGTGGTATTTATAAGAAACCCAAAGGCCAACCAACGCCAAGATCTAGCCAAGTGCAAGGCAAGTGTAAGGCCAAGATCAAGCCAAGTGCACCCTAGACCCTACTCCTTAAAACCTCACAAATATCTACACAAATATCAAGCCCAACTTGCCTCTTGTTTCGCCAAGTCACGCCCACTTGTCATCACGCGGCGTGACACACGCCACCCTCCCGCTGGTCCGTATCGTTTCGCCTCTCGAAAAATCCGCAAAAACAAAACGACATAGCCGGAATTTTCCTTCGCAAGTTACGCAAAACGCTTCATTTAAAAACGACTCTAACCGTGCCAGGCCCAAATGTAAAATCGCCGCGGTGCCACATTGGGGTGACACGGTCGCCTCGATTCGCCTGCAATATTTCGCCTTCCAAAATATCCAATTTAATGGAATCTCAAAACAAAGCTGCCCTACAAAATCAGAATTTCTCCCGTGGCCCCACGTGACCATTTCCAAAATAAAATTCCATAATTCTCTAATATTCCAGAAGTCCGAATACCAAACTGGGAATCCACCCCATTAACGAACCTTTTTCCTTCACAAAACCGAAACTTTTCCGTGGAAAATCACCTCTTTCTTCCTTTCCAATCTTTCTCGCCAGATTCTCGCACGTAGTCCCTCGCATACATACTGGAAATACGGTATAACATTCTCCCTCCTTAGAAACATTCGTCCCGAATGTTCCTTCACAAGACTGATATCGAAGCTCTTCTAACAAATTGCCAACGCCACGCTACCGTCACAAATAACACACGTTATCTTCCTTCCTTACTCGCCGTGTCTCTTCGAACACTTGAACTCTTCTAGCATACGCATCACACTTCGCCATCGCCTCGCTTCCCAAAACCTTGGAGTCACCACCTCCAAACTTGGTCATCTTACTAACCTCAAACTTCCTTAAGGCCATTCCCGCCTTTACGAATCGCTTCGTCGAACGCGCCCACGAACTCATACGATGATCATACAAACTGGGCCTAGCATCCTCGTGACTTACCACCTCGCGGACCACCCAGAATCGACTTACCTTATCCGCCACGGGTTGACCTGTATCACGCCCTCAACCCGACCCATAACTCACAAACTCTTGTTCCCGATCCGAATAATCTTACTAATTCCCATCACGAAGCCACCACTTCCATCTCACACTACCCACTGACTTATCACACAATAAATCCCACGATACTACTACTCCGATAAAAGTCAAACATAAAACTAATCTTTAATCTCAAGACGACCTTACCCTAAGGTCTCGGGCCGTGACATAGTCTAAGGTTCATACTTACCATGCCCCATACGTAACCTCCCAACTAAACATGTTTTCAAACTCACAATATCACAATGCTATCCGCATAGCACACAATAATGAGATCATCATAACAAGCATACCAAAACTCTAGAGGGTTAAGGATATACCAAGCTACCGCTTCCACTCTAATCATAGGCCCCGCAGGCGCATACAGTAAGGTGATAAACCACCACGATCCGGCGTCGAGTCAGAACATCCGCGCCTCCTTGGCTCCGACAGCCGAAAATGGCCCGCTGGCCGCATGCAAAACAAACTCCCAATCTAGCACGACACTCTCCAAAATGGAGTCTACCACAATGGTCACAACGAGGTAGGGGTGGCTTCACCGTTAACACCCCGCTCGCCAAAATTCAACCTCGAGCCCCGACCGCCTCAAGACGGAGGACCACTCACGCGGGGTATATAACTAGCTCGCCACGAGGCGGTCCGCTCGAAGCCACCAGCGACCCCGCCGCCCCGCCCTTCTCGCTGATCCGTGTCATTCTGCCGACCCTCCGCGCCTCACATCCTAGCGCATGAGCTCGCATGCGGCAATGTCCATGCCCATCAAGAGAAACACCCGCACAAGACTCGCCATATAATCATCAAGCCCGCGACGAGCGATGCACTCCTATCCTCCATATTCGCAACTAGCGCAGGACATATCGAGCCAAAGAATCGAACTCGACATTGTACTCCCGACAAAGGCGCCTCTCTCGCCTCAAGAATAAAAACTGTCGCCGCCCTCCTCATCCATGAGGCAAGAAGTGCGAGGAAAGCCCCAAAACTCATCCCATCACTGAGGTGCATGCTCTCCCGAAAGCTCCCATGAATCAAACCAATCGATCGCAGATCACGCACCGACGCGAACCAAAGGTCACAGACTCGGTCTCAAGCCTGATCACCCGTGACGATCCGTCAGAATCGCCGGATGAACTCCTCGCGATCATCCTCGTGCCTCACCAGAAACTCAAGGCATAACTCGTAAAGTCCCGTAGCCTCAAACTATTCGCCTGGGTGAATCCATCGTGCATCGAACCGAATCGCCGTGATCCACTGCCCTCATATTCGCCACAACCTCGCCAACAATCGGGCCATCTCTTGTAACCCATCTCTCTCGCCTGCATCGCGGACCGAGGCTCGTGTATCAGAGTCTCATTAGCCACGGCCGCGCTTCTAAATCGGCTGGTGCCGGGCGATCGCTAAACCCGCCGCTCAAGCACAACTCGTGTATCGCTCGGCTCGCGCTGCATTTCTCAGATTCACTAGCAAAGACTCGCCGCTTGCCCTTCCGGCTCGCTGCTCAAGGCGAGGCATAATCGTAAAAACGAGATACGCCGAGGGTACAACTTACAACAGCCTCTAAGGCACGATCTCGAATGAGAAGAATGGAAACTAATCCTAAATGTCCTATAGCCTCCTGACATAGATGGTGCACAACACACCGATAATCAAGACTCTACTAGACACGGTCAGACACTTTCCGAGGATTAATCGCTTCGATACCACTATGTCACACCCCAAAATCGCCTTGGATCGTGCCTTACCCCGCACCCTAGTGATACATACATCGTAGAAAAATCAGTAACATAAAACATGAGTCATTATACAAGAGATATAATAAATAAACAAAGCAACCAAAACGTTGCTCAGATATACATAAAACTCAATGCTTTAATCCTTTTACAACCCCGCCCACAACAAGATTACATGCACTTAAGATATACACGACTATGACGGACAGGCCCCGCCATACCTCGAATGTACAAGAACTTACAACTCGTGGAACACCTACTAAAAGATAAGCCTCCTGAGAAACTGAGCTTCAAATGCGCCGAATCGTGATCCATGAAGAGGATCCACGATCACGATGCACTTACCGCAGATGAACGCAGCCTCAAGGAGGTCGCATAACAGTACCAAGTATGTGAAACTGCATAAAGTCAGAAATGAAATCATACTAGTCTATATAAAGCAGAGACATGATGATAACCAAACTACAAGCTCACAACATAAAACAACCATCACTCCAATATAACTACGGGTCTCACGCCCACAACATCAATCGTGGTCGATCACGGCCGCATGCCCCTAATATCAGACGTGTAGACATGTCCATGTGACTCAACAACAAGACAAAGAATCCAGATGGAAGCATACCCGCGCGCTACGATCGTGTCAGATGTCCAAAGGGAAACAATAAGACAACTTTCCAAACGGACGATACCCGCGCGCCACGATCGTGGTCGTGATGTCCAGAGGGAAACAATAGGACGGCATTCCAAACGGACGATACCCGCAGCGCTTACGATCGTGGTCAAGATGTCCAAAAGGAAATCACAAGGCGATAATCAAATGGAACATACCCGCGCGCTACGATCGTGTCGATATCCAAAGCGACAACTACAAGATCTAACCAAATGGAAGATACCCGCGGCGCTACGATCGTGTCGCATGTCCAAAGTGATTAACAACAATAATACTATCACCAGAACGCACTGCGGAATTTCTCCGCCACCGCCACGACGCCCAAGTAAGTTCTCAATAAGTCAACCGAATTCTCCATCGAGACGCCAGAATACGTAAATACAACGCTTGCACAACAAAGGTTATCACAATAAGCATAGCCAAGCTTCACAACAACAAGCATAGGTAAGTTTCACAACAACACAAAGTACTTTCATTTTATACCAAAGTCCGGGTTTTAACCCCAAAGTACTACATAATGTAAGTTCTTTTAAAAGAGATCCATTTCTTTTATAAAAGTCACCCGACAATTCGTAGTATTAGAATGACCAACCCACCTTCCTTTTCAAAACCAAGTAACAACATTCTTTTCCTAAGTTCCAGCTTGCCTAGTTTCAATTACTCAAGCTTCTCATTTTCAAATGGTTTCATAGTTCCCAAACTTAATCACTGATTCCTTTTAGAACAATTAAGTAACATATGTCATATACGCGAGTAGTTTATTCTTGCTTATAACGATCTTATTACAAAGAATGATCTAGAAAATGTAATCTCATTTTGTCTCATCTTAGCTTCTATGCAGATGGAGGTTTCTACCGGTTTTAATACAACACATCATTATTCAATACATTTTCCTTTATTAACGCCGCAGTTGGTCCTGTCGATACACATTCTCGACTCAAATCAAGAAACATTATCCCTTTAAAACCAAGTACTCATTACTCACGAATGAGGTTTCACACAAACATCCACATTAAAACAAATAAGTTAAGTCTCTTATCTTATAAGATCAAGTCTCTAACTTCTAACGCCAAGAAACCATTTTCACTTACATAAGGTCGTTATAACTAACTTCCCATAAAGCTATTATAACACCATATGTTTTAACCCAACCAAATCACTTAGCACACGTACGCCTACCGCACTACATAGTTCACAACAATCATGCTAGAAAAGATATAAGAGGTTCACATACCTCGCGACGATTTATCGACAATACAAAATGCTCCAAGTACTACAACCTTGCTAGTTCTTTCCACTCCTCGAGTAGAATACGCTACTCTTAGTACTTTCACCTATAAAGGTCACAAACGCCTATTAACCCCAAAACATAAGTTTCTATCTTTCTATAGAAAATTGGCAAAGACCTCCCCGCAACAACAGAAATCTCCTCCTCTATCGAGGCCGCTACCAAGCCAACTGCGGGTTTTACACGCCTAACCTGACGTGTACAATTCTACACAAGCCTACCGCAATACACCCCATGTAAATACGCTTAGTTCAGGCTTAATTCTTCAAAGCTTAAGTCAAAAGACATTGCAATACTAAGTATAGTTCCATATATAGTATACTTCAACTATATATCCTAACAAACATGTAATTTCCAATTACAATAGAGGACAAGATAATTACTCGATAAGCCCAAAATTATCCGAGTTTAACGTCGCTTCCCGAGCAAGGTTTAGCCTCACCGCGCGCTCCAAACCACCTAAACAACCCTTAGAAGTTCTAACTAACTTCTACTCAATTACTTCAACCAACTATAAGATTTCCTGTGGTTTCTGGCTGAGACTAAAGGACAAAAGGTAGTATTTCCTGACTTCAATGTGAAAGAGGTATCTTTGGAATACTACAAGGTACAAGGCTAAGGTATTTGGGCATTATAACAATACTGGGAGTATTTCTATACCACAACAAGTGGTATTATATTTAAAACAACTAAAGCAGTGGTTCACTACCATTAGCACCACAGTGGACTCTTCTCGCCAAAGGCCACAAGGAGGAGGGAGGGAGAGGCTTAGGACGAGAGCTACTAGAGGGAGGAGGATTTCAAGACTTAGACAGCGAGAGTGAATGAATAAGTCTTCACAAGGAGTGGTATTTATAAGAAACCCAAAGCGCCAACCAACGCCAAGATCTAGCCAAGTGCAAGGCAAGTGTAAGGCCAAGATCGCCAAGTGCACCCTAGACCCTACTCCTTAAAACCTCACAAATATCTACACAAATATCAAGCCCAACTTGCCCTGCTCGCTTTGCCAAGTCACGCCACTTGTTCTATCATGGCGTGACACACGCCACCCTCCCGCTGTCCAATGTTTCGCTCTCTAAAAATCCGCAAAAACAAAACGACATAGCCGGAATTTTCCTTCGCAAGTTACGCAAAACGCTTCAAAAACGACTCTAACCGCGTCAGGCCCAAATGTAAAATCGCCGGTGGTGCCACATAATGGGTGACACGTGTCGCCCGATTCGCCTGTATTTCGCTCTTCCGAAATATCCAATTTACGGAATCTCAAAACAAAGCTGTTCTACAAAATCAGAATTTCTCCCAGGCCCCACGTGACCATTTCCAAAATAAAATTCCATAATTTCTAATATTCCGTGAAGTCCGAATACCAAACTGGGAATCCAATTCCCATTAACGAACCTTTTTCCTTCACAAAACCGAAACTTTTCCGTGGAAAATCACCCTTTCTTCCTTTCCAATCTTTCACAGATTCTCGCACGTAGTCCTCCTCGTGATACTCCGAAATACTGTATAACAAAGGAGTTGGTATATTTGTGTATAGTTAATCCTCACCCTACACTTGCCTTGCACTTGTCTTCTACTTTCGCCATCTGTTACTGCGCTGCTCAGCTATAATACTGTTGGGACGGGCGTAAGAGTTCTTCATCCACAAAGTTATCTTCCAAGTCTTGAAAACAATCCTCTCTCTCCCTTAGCCTTCATCCAAACACCTTCCCTCGAAGTGAGTTTGGCCGGCGGCCTACCCCCTAGCCTAGCCGAAATCTACCCCCTCCCTCGGTAGAAAAGCTTAGCCTCTATCATATAATGCCCAAAATACCCTAGCCTAAATCCCTTTGTACTTAGGGCAGGTTGCCAAGAACTTCTAAGGCTCTCGAGCTATCTGAGCGCATAACTTGTGAGCTAAACTCCTTGCTCAGCGACTTTTATCTAGGATATTATCAAGCTTACTGAGGTAAACTTAATCCTTCTTTATAATTGTGAATATATAATCGTAAGATAAGAATAAGTATAAATACTGTAAGAGTATTAAAGAATAATTGACCGTTATCACAAAGAGAAGGGTTTAAAAGAAGAATAATTGAATTGTACTACATAGGACTGCTTTCACAAGAGACTCATATAGCTCACCGTAGGTCATACGCCCACTTTCCGCAGGATTGGAACCCTCTGCTTAATTCCACCTTCGCAGTAGTCTAGACTTTGATACGTGCTGACTATTATAGTCACTCTCGCACACATATTCAACTTAAGGTGTGGTTTTCACGAGAAGGTATGTGATTCTTCCTAAAGCATGATATTTTACAATATATAGTACTAGACGCATACGTGTTAATCGAATAATAACTACGGCAATGTCTTCGACTTAAGCTCGAATAATACTTATGGTAATGCCTCACGCTTAAGCTGATTAATACTTACATGAATGCCTCACTAGCTTAAGCTCAATAACAAAGAATCGAAGCATTTCAAAAGAATATCGATCATTTTTAATGTAAGATAAATATTTGGTTTTAAAACAAAAGCTTAAGAGTTATACTAGCTTTACGAAGTTAGTATAACAACTTAAGAAAGATAAAAGGAATCATTTACTTGTTTGTTTATAAAAACCTTGTATTGATTTCGTTATGTAGTAAGATTTGTGTGATAAGTAGACATATTATGATGCTACCCGGTTAAGGTCTTGAAATACGCGGAAGCGGGTCATTCTCGGCTTACGCCATAACCTAAGCACGCCAGATCGTTATCAGATCATCGAACGCACTGCTCGCCCGCATCGTGCCTTACCCCGCACCCTAGTGATACAACATCGAGAAAACCAATGAAAATAAAACATGAATCATGAAACAAGAGATATAATAAATAAACAAAGCAACCAAAACAATGGCTTTCAAGATATACATAAAACTCAATGCTTAATCCTTTTACAACCCTCGCCACAACAAGCATGCACTTAAGATTTATATTAACAACTATGACGGACAGGCTCCGCCATACCCCGAACGCATAAGAACTTACGCACTGTGGTAACATACCAAAGATAAGCTCCGACGGAACGAGATTCCCAAAACGCTGAAATGAGATCCTAAACGCGGATCGATAAATGACGCACTTACCGCAGACGTAACGCAATTCAAGGAGGTCAAGATAACAGTACCAAGTATGTGAAATCAGAATACCGTGAATGAAATCATAATAGTCTATAAAGCAGAGACATGTATGATGACCAAACTACAAGATATAACATATAACCGCTATATCAAGACAGTGGACTCACGCCTCCAAATTATCACTGTGTCTGGAATTTCTTCCTCACCGCCATAGCTTTATGATATAACAATACCAAGGATTATACATGAACACCATGTCCCACTGTGTTATAAAACCGTGACAGATAAGTATAACTACCAGATCCGACTGCACTCAATAATACAATGCAACCAAAACACGGCCGACACGGGCAAGCGAGAGCCGACTACCGGATATCAAGGTCGGCCACGCACCGACCGGGCAAGTACGAGGTCGACCACTGTGACCAAGGTCAGATTACGAAACTTCGCCACTATAATCGACCCGGCGCGCGAGGGCCGACTACCGATACCAAGGCCGAATCACCACGAGACGGCAAGTACGCAGAGCCACCACCGTGATACCCAGCCGAACAAGAAGAAACTCAACTACCAACTGCCTCTATCGAGAGACGCAGAACACGTAAACACCACACTTGCACAACAAAGGCTATCATCACAAGATAGGCAAGTTTCACAACAACAAGCATAGGCAAGTTTCACAACAACAAGCATAGGCAAGTTTCACACAACTCAAAGTACTTTCATTTTATGCCAAAGTCCGGTTTTTAACCCCAAAGTACTACATACGCTAAGTTCTTTAAAAGAGATCCATTACTTTATAAAAGTCACCCGATACCCGTAGATTAGAATGACCAACCCACATTCCTTTTCAAAATCAAGTAACAACATTCTTTCCTAAGTTCCAGCTTGCCTAGTTTCAATTACTCAAGCTTCTCATTTTCAAATGGTTTCATAGTTCATAAACTTAATCACTGATTCCTTTTAGAACAATTGAGTAATATAAGTCTCACGCAGAGTAGGTTATTCTTGTTTACAACATTCTTATTACAAGAAATCATGATCTAGAAAATGTAATATCATTTTGTCTCATCTTAGTTTCTACGCAGATGTGAGGTTTCTACCGGTTTTAATACAATTCATCATTATTCAATACATTTTCCTTTATTAACGCCGCAGTTGGTCCTGTCGATACACATTCCGATTTCCAAATCAAGAAACATTATCCTTTAAATAAAACCAAGTACTCATTACTCACGAATGAGGTTTCACATAAACATCCACATTAAAACAAATAAGTTAAGTCTCTTATCTTATAAGATCAAGTCTCTTAACTTCTAACATCAAGAAACCATTTTCTTTACCTCTCTTAAGACATTATACCTAACTCCCATCAAGCTAGTATAACTCTTTTAAAACCTTTAAAACCAAGTGTTACTCTCCTTCAAAACGATTTAGAAATCTTTGAAATACATCAAGTTCTTTATTATAACTAGCCGCTTATAATTCACATCGCTACCTTTAAAACCACAAAGTATTTTCTTACCTACATAAAGTCGTTATAACCAACTTCCCATAAAGCCGTTATAACACTTTATGTTTTAAGAACAATCAAACACAGCTTAACACACGACGCCTACCGCACTACATAGTTCACACATATCATGCTGTAAGAGATAGAAGAGGTTCACATACCTCGCGACGATTTAACGACAACAAGCAAAATGCTCCAAAGATTACAACCTTGCTAGCTTTCTTTCCACTTCTCGAGCAGAATACGCTACTCTTAGTACTTTCACCTATAAAGGTCAAAACGCTCATTAACCCCAAAACACAAGTTTCTATCTTTCTATAGAAAATTCTAAAGACTCTCCCGCAATAAACAGAAATCTCCTCCTTCATCGAGGTCTGCTACCAAGCCAACCAGTGGGTTAACACGCCTAACCTGACGCTGCATAATTCTACACAAGTCTCATCGCAATACACCCATGTAAATACAGTCAGCTTCGCTTTATTCTTCAGCTTAAGTCAAAAGACATTGCCGAATACTAAGTATAGTTCCATATATAGTATACTTCAACTATATATCCTAACAAACATGTAATTTCCAATTACAATAGAGGACAAGATAATTACCTCGATAAGCCCAAAAATTATCCGAAGTTTAATCGCCGCTTCCCGAGCAAGGTTTAGCTCCACTCCGCGCGCCCAAACCACCCCAAACAACCCTTAGAAGTTCTAACCAACTTCTACTCACATACTTCAACCAACGGCTTAAGATTTCCTGTGGTTTTGGCTGAGACTAAAAGGACGAAAGGTAGTATTTCCGACTCTACGAAAGAGGTATCTTCGAATACTACAAGGCACAAGTGCTAAGGTATTTTGGGCATTATAACAATACTAGGAGTATTTCTATACCACAACAAAGGGTATTATACGAAACAACTAGCAGTGGTACCCCACCGCCAAGCCTCACTCAAAGTGGGGCCTCGCCAAAGCTCCACAAAAGTGGAGTGAGGGCTTTGGACGATTTCAACTCACAAAGGGGAGAGATTTCAAGACTTGAAAATGATTTTGGATGAAGAAAGTTCATCAACTAAGCGGGTATTTATAGCAAACCCAAATGCCAACCAACGGCCAAGATCAAGCTACGTGCAAGTGTAAGGCCTTGATCGCCAAGTGCACCCTAACCCCTACTCCACAAAACACGGCACAAGACAAGCCACAAAACAAGGCCAAAACAAGGCACAAAACAAGGAACCAATAGGCCAAAACGCGAGCCACAAAGATCAAGCCACGCGAACCACCTCTTCCACTGACGCCCACTTGTTTAATGCAGGTGACACATGTCACCCTCCCGCTGGTCCAAAATGTTTCGCCTCTCTAAAAATCCGCAAAAATTAAAAAGGACATAGCCGAATTTTCCCTACGAAAGTCGTGGAAACGCTTTCCGAAAAACGACTCACGCAAGACTGCGCTCAAAGCGTAACTTCGCTGTTACCTAGCGGGTGACACGTGTCACCCTCCTAATGGCCCTAAAAACGCTCTTCAAAAAATATCCACAATGGCCAAAATCTCAAAACAAAGGGCTCTACAAAACAGAATTTCTCCTGGCCCCACGTGACCATTTCCAAAATAAAATTCCATAATTCTCTAATATTCCAGGAAGTCCGAATACCAAATCTGGGAATCCAATTCCCATTAACGAACCTTTTCCTTCACAAATAACCGGAAACTTTTCCGTCGAAAAACTCACATCTTTCTTTCTTTTCAAAATTTCTGCCGTACTCTCGTACGTACGTCCTCACATACATACCCTGCAACTACGGGGTATAACATTCTCCCCTCCTTAGAAACATTCGTCCCAATGTTCCTTCTCAAGACTGATATCGATGAAGTTCCTCTAACAAGTTGTCAACGCCATACCGCCAATAAATAACACACGTTATCTTCCTTCCTTACTCGCCGTGGCCCTTCTAACACTTGAACTCTCCCGCATGTACCATACCTCGCCATTACTCCGCTCTCGAAAGTCTCTCGAGTCACTACCTCCAAACTTGGTCATCTTACTAACCTCAAACTTCCTTAAGGCCATTCCCGCCTTTACGAACCGCTTCGTCGAACGCGCCCACGAACTCATACGATGATCATACAAACTTGGGCCTAGCATCCTCGTGACTTACCACCGCGACCACCCAACTGGCCCCACCTCAAACCGGGTTACGTTTGACCCGCAAATGGTCCTAAACCCGACCCCAATCAAGGCCAACTCTTGTTCCCGATCCGAACAATCTTACTATTTCACATCGCGAAAGCTACCACTTCCATCTCACACTACCTGTGACTTACCCTTTTCACTAACTGTGTTTCTAAATCACATTTTAGCACAAAGCTATCCAAACATAACATTAAACACATCAACAACATAAACAAAACTCTGTAGGGTTAAGGATATACCAAAACTAGGCTCAAGGACCGCTAAAATCGAACTCCCACCGCGACTTCTACCGGCCTTCCGTACGTAACATCCCGCTCGCTACGAAGGTGAAGAACCCGAATCGCTTAGTAGTCCATGCTATCCTACCGCATACTCGGTCGGACAGCTTCTGCCATGGCCCCGCTGGCCGCAAAAATAACAATCTCCCGAGTTAGTACGACACCTCCCTTACGAAGCTTTCACAACGCCACACCGAGACAAGGGCACCTCATCCGCGAGCACTCGCTTCCCGAAAATCTGAAACCCGGGAGCCCCGACCGCCTCCCGAATATCCCGGCGTCCCGGAAGCCGGAGGACCACTCATCGACGAGGTACATAACTAGTTCGGCCACGAGGCGGTCCGCCTCGAAAGTCACCAAAGCGACCTCGCTGCTCGCCTCTTCGCCGACTTTCGTCATTCCGCCGATTTATCCGCCTCACATCCAAGTGTATACGCCAGACGCTGGCAATGTCCATGCCCTACAAGAGCTACACTAACAACTCTCGCAAGGCAATCATCGAGCCCTCAGAATATATCGTGCACTCGATCCTCCATACTAGCTACTAACGCGGGACGCATCGCCAATGAGTCGAACTCACATCAGACTCCCGAACCGCACGCCTGCTCGCCAGAACACCAAAAACTGTTTACCCGAGCCCTCTCATCCGGGAGGCAAGAAATGTGCAAGAAAGGCCTCGAGAACTCGCTCCATACCGCTGAAGGCATGCTCTCCTCGACAGCTCCCAAGAATCAAACTACCGATCATGGATCACGCAGCTTGATGTGAACCTAGTGGCCACCGACTGATCTCCGATGCCTTGATCACTCTCATGATCTCAGAATCGCTTGATGAACTCCTCGCGATCATCCTCGTGCCTCACCCATAAAACTCGCGCCTACAACTCGTAAAAATCCCGTAGCCTCAACTATCTCGATCTAGGTAACCATCAGCATCGAACTGGCCAAGGCCCACTTATCCTCAAGTTCGCCACAACCCCGCCATCAATCGGGCCATCTCCTTGTAACTCCATCTCTCTCGCCTGCATCGCGGATCGAGGCTCGTGTATCAGAGTCTCATCGCCCATCGCCGCGCTTAAATCGCCAGGCCGGGCGCGCGTGAAACTCCGCCGTCAAGCACAACTCGTATCGCTCGCTCGCGCTGCATTCTCTCAGATTCACTAGCAGCACTCGGCCGCTTTGCCCTTCGCTCGGGCTCGCTGCGAGGCATAATCGTAAAACGAGATACGCTGAGGGTCCAACTTACAACATGTTCTAAGGCACGATCTCGTAATGAGAAGAATGGAAACTAATCCTAAATGTCTCAGCCTCCTCGATTATAGATGTGGTGCACAACACATCGATAATCAAGACTCTACTAGACACGGTTCAGACACTTTCCGAGGATTAATCGCTTCGATACTACTTTTGTAACGATTCGCTCGCCCGCATCGTGCCTTACCCGCACCCTAGTGATACAACATCGAGAAAACCAAATGGAAAATAAAACATGAATCATGAAACAAGAGATATAATAAATAAACAAAGCAACCAAAATAGCTTTTCAAGATATACATAAAACCCGAATAGCTTTAACTTTTTACAACCCCGCCACAACAAAGATTACATGCACTTCTAAGATTTATATTAACAACTATGACGACAGTGGCCCCGCCATACCCCGAACGCATAAGAACTTACACTGTGGTAACATACCAAAGATAAGCCTCCGACGGAACGAGATTCCCAAAACGCTGAAATGAGATCCTAAACGCGGATCGACACCGACGTACTTACCGCGCAGATGAACGCAGCTTCAAGGAGGTCAAGACAACAGTACTAAGTATGTGAAATCAGAATACTGTGAATGAAATCATAATAGTCTATAAAGGTGAGACATGTATGATGACCAAACTACAGATATAACATATAACCAAGCATATCAAGACAGTGGACTCACGCTCCAAATTATCACTGTGTCGTGGAATTTCTTCCTCATCGCGGCAGCTTTATGATATAACAATACCAAGGATTATACATGAACACCATGTCCCACTGTGTTATAAAACCGTGACAGACAAGTATAACTACCGATCCGACCGCATCAATAATACAATGCAACCAAAACACGGCCGACACGGCAAGCGAGAGCCGACCATCGGATATCAAGGCCGGCCACGCACCGACCGGGCAAGTACGAGGGCGACCACTGTGACCAAGGTCAGATCACGAAACTTCGCCACTATATCGAACGGGCAAGTGCGAGGGTCGACTACCGATACCAAGGCCGAATCACCACGAGACGGCAAGTACGAGAGCCACCACCGTATACCCAGCCGAACAAGAAGAAACCTCAACTACCAACCGCCTCTATCGAGAGACGCCAGAACACGTAAAACACCACACTTGCACAACAAAGGCTATCATCACAAGCATAGGCAAGTTTCACAACAACAAGCATAGGCAAGTTTCACAACAACAAGCATAGGCAAGTTTCACACAACTCAAAGTACTTTCATTTTATGCCAAAGTCCAGGTTTTAACCCCAAAGTACTACGTACGTTAAATTCTTTTAAAAGAGATCCATTACTTTATAAAAGTCACCCGATACCCGTAGTATTAGAATGACCAACCCACATTCCTTTTCAAAATCAAGTAACAACATTCTTTCCTAAGTTCCAGCTTGCCTAGTTTCAATTACTCAAGCTTCTCATTTTCAAATGGTTTCATAGTTCATAAACTTAATCACTGATTCCTTTTAGAACAATCGAGTAATATAAGTCTCACGCGAGAGTAGGTTATTCTTGTTTACAACATTCTTATTACAAAGAAATGCATGATCTAGAAAATGTAATATCATTTTGTCTCATCTTAGTTTCTATGCATTGAGGTTTCACCGGTTTTAATACAATTCATCATTATTCAATACATTTTCCTTTATTAACGCTCGCAGTTGGTCCTGTCGATACACATTCTCGATTCAAATCAAGAAACATTATCCTTTAAATAAAACCAAGTACTCATTACTCACGAACGAGGTTTCACATAAACATCCACATTAAAACAAATAAGTTAAGTCTCTTATCTTATAAGATCAAGTCTCTTAACTTCTAACATCAAGAAACCATTTTCTTTACCTCTCTTAAGACATTATACCTAACTCCCATCAAGCTAGTATAACTCTTTTTAAAACCTTTAAAACCAAGTGTTACTCTCCTTCAAAACGATTTAGAAATCTTTTGAAATACATCAAGTTCTTTATTATAACTAGCCGCTTATAATTCACATCGCTTACCTTTTAAAACCACAAAGTATTTTCTTACCTACATAAAGTCGTTATAACCAACTTCCCATAAAGCCGTTATAACACTTTATGTTTTAAGAACAATCAAACACAGCTTAACACACGACGCTCACCGCACTACATAGTTCACACATATCATGCTAGAAGAGATAGGAAGAGGTTCACATACCGCGACGATTTAACGACAACAAGCAAAATGCTCCCAAGATTACAACCTTCATAGCCCTTTCCACTCTCGAGTAGAATACGCTACTCTTAGTACTTTCACCTATAAAGGTCAAAACGCCTATTAACCCCAAAACACAAGTTTCTATCTTTCTATAGAAAATTCGCAAAGACTCTCCCGCAATAAACAGAAATCTCCTCCTCTATCGAGGCTCCGCCACCAAGCCAACCAGTGGGTTAACACGCCTAACCTGACGCTGCATAATTCTACACAAGTCTATCGCAATACACTCCCATGTAAATACAGTCAGCTAGCTTCTTATTCTTCAGCTTAAGTCAAAAGACATTGCTAATACTAAGTATAGTTCCATATATAGTATACTTCAACTATATATCCTAACAAACATGTAATTTCCAATTACAATAGAGGACAAGATAATTACCTCGATAAGCCCAAAAATTATCCGAGTTTAATGTCGCTTCCCGAGCAAGGTTTAGCTCCACTCCGCGCGCCCAAACCACCCCAAACAACCCTTAGAAGTTCTAACTAACTTCTACTCACATACTTCAACCAACGGCTTAAGATTTCAGTGGTTTCTGGCTTGAGACTAAAGGACTAAAGGTAGTATTCTGACTCTACGAAAGAGGTATCTTGAATACTACAAGGCACAAGGCTAAGGTATTTTGGGCATTATAACAATACTAGGAGTATTTCTATACCACAACAAGTGGGTATTATACTAAAACAACTAGCAGTGGGTACCCCACGCCAAGCCTCACTCAAAGTGGCCTCTACCAAAGCTCCACAAAAGGGGATGAGGGCTTTGGACGATTTCAACTCACAAAGGGGAGAGATTTCAAGACTTGAAAATGATTTTGGATGAAGAAAGTTCATCAACTAAGGGGTATTTATAGCAAACCCAAATGCCAACCAACGGCCAAGATCAAGCCACGTAAGGCAAGTGTAAGGCCTTGATCGCCAAGTGCACCCTAACCCCTACTCCACAAAACATGGCACAAGACAAGCCACAAAACAAGGCCAAAACAAGGCACAAAACAAGGAACCAATAGGCCAAAACGCGAGCCACAAAGATCAAGCCAATTCGCGAACCACCTCTTCCACTGACGCCCACTGCTTCAATGCGAGGGTGACACATGTCACCCTCCCGCTGGTCCAAAATGTTTCGCCTCTAAAAATCCGCAAAATTAAAAAGGACATAGTTGAATTTTCCCTACGAAAAGTTGGGAAACGCTTTGCTGAAACGACTTACGCAGACTGCGCTCAAAGCGTAACTTCGGCTGTCTTCAGGCGGTGACACGTGTCACCCTCCTAATGGCCCTAAAAACGCCTTCAAAAATATCCACAATGGCCAAAATCTCAAAACAAAGCTGGCTTCTACAAAATCAGAATTTCTCCTGGCCCCACGTGACCATTTCCAAAATAAAATTCCATAATTTCTAATATTCCAGAAGTCCGAATACCAAACTGGGAATCCAATCCATTAACGAACCTTTTCCTTCACAAATAACCTAAACTTTTCCGCTAAAACTCACATCTTTCTTTCTTTTCAAAATTTCGCGCACACTGCACGCACGCCCTCACATACATACCCCGCAACTACGGGTATAACATTCTCTCTTCCTTAGAAACATTCGTCCCGAATGTTCTTCTCAAGACGGATATCACGAAGTTCCTCTAACAAGTTGTCAACGCCACAGCCTTGGCCACAAATAACACACGCTATCTTCCTTCCTTACTCGCCGCGCCCTTCTCTAACACTTGAACTCTCCCGCATGTACCATACCTCGCCATTACCTGCTCTCGAAAGTCTCTCGAGTCACTACCTCCAAACTTGGTCATCTTACTAACCTCAACTTCCTTAAGGCCATTCCTGCCTTTACGAACCGCTTCGGTCGAACGCGCCCACGTAACTCATACGATGATCATACAAACTGGGCCTAGCATCCTCGTGACTTACCACCAAGTGACCACCGAATCGCCCCACCTCAAACCGGTTACGGTTTGACCCGCAAATGGTCCTAAACCCACTTCAACTGCTGCAACTCTTGCTCTCGATCCGAACAATCTTATTATTTCACATCACGAAAGCTACCACTTCCATCTCACACTACCTGTGGACTTACCCTTTTCACTAACTGTGTTTCTAAATCACATTTTAGCACAAAGCTATCCAAACATAACATTAAACACATCAACAACATAAACAAAACTCTGTGAGGTTAAGGATATACTAAACCAAGCGCTCAAGGACCGCTAAAATCTGGAACTCCCACCGCTGACTTACCGGCCTTCCGGCATACGAACATCCCGCTCGCTACTTAAGGCGAAGAACTCCGCAATCGCTTCTAGTAGTCCATGCTATCCTACTGCATACTCGGTCTGACGCCTTCTTGCCGACGGCCCCGCTGGCCGCAAAATAACAATCTCCCGAAAGTTAGTACGACACCTCCCTTACGGCTTTCCACAACGCCACACCGAGACAAGTGGCACCTCATCCGCGAGCACTCGCTTCCCCGAAAATCAAACCCGGGAGCCCCACCGCCTCAATATCCCGGCGTCCCAAAGCCGTGGAGGACCACTCAGCATCGACGAGGTACATAACTAGTTCGTCCCGAGGCGGTCCGCCTCAAAGTCACCAGCGACCTCGCCGCTCGCCCTTCTCACGATTTCGTCATTCCGCTGATTTATCCGCCTCACATCCAAGCGTATACGCCGCACGCGGCAATGTCCATGCCCTACAAGAGCTACACCAACAACTCTTCGCAAGGCAATCATCGAGCCTCAGAACATATCGCACTCGATCCTCCATACTAGCTATTAACGCGGACGCACGCCAATGAGTCGAACTCTACATTGTACTCCCGAACCAGACGCCTGCTTCAGAATACCAAAAATCGTTTACCCGAGCCCTCTCATCCGGGAGGCAAGAAATGTGCAAGAAAGGCCTCGAGAACTGCTTCCATACTGGAAGTGCATGCTTCCTCGACAGCCCCTAAGAATCAAATCGGCCGATCGCAGATTACGCAGCTGATGGAACTTGTGGCCACCGACTGATCTCCGATGCCTTGATCACTCATGATCCGTCAGAATCGCTTGATGAACTCGCGATCATCCTCGTGCCTCACCCATAAAACTCGCGCCTACAACTCGTAAAAATCCCGTGAGCTCAACTATCCGATCTAGTGAACCATCGTGCATCGAATCGCTGGCCCACTTATCCTCAAGTTCTGCCACAACTCGCCATCAATCGGCCATCTCCTTGTAACCCATCTCTCCGCCTCGCATCTGGACTGAGGCTCGTGTATCAGAGTTCACGCCCATCGCCGCTTTAAACTCCAAGCCGGGCGGCGCTGTGGAAACCCGCCGCCTCAAGCACAACCTCGTATCGGTCGCTCGCGCCAGACTTCTCTCAGATCTCACTAGCAGCACTCGCCGCTTTGCCCTTCGCTCGCTGCCTCGCGCGAGGCATAATCGTAAAAACGATACGCCGTAGGGTCCAACTTACAACACGCCTAAGGCACGATCTCGTAACGAGAAGAATGGAAACTAATCCTAAATGTCTCAGCCTCTCGATTATAGATGGTGCACAACACATCGATAATCAAGACTCTACTAGACACGGTCAGACACTTTCCGAGGATTAATCGCTCGATACTACTTTTGTAACGACTCGCTCGCCCGCATCGTGCCTTACCCGCACCCTAGTTGATACAACATCGTGAGAAAACCAATGAAAATAAAACATGAATCATGAAACAAGAGATATAATAAATAAACAGCAACCAAAACAGCTTGCCTTCAAGATATACATAAAACTCAACGCTTTAACTTTTTACAACCCCGCCACAACAAAGACTACTGCACTTCTAAGATTTATATTAACAACTATGACGGACAGGCCCCGCCATACCGAACGCATAAGAACTTACATGCACTGTGGTAACATACCAAAGATAAGCTCTCCGACGGAACTGAGATTCCCAAAATAAATGAGATCCTAAACGCGGATCGACAAATGACGACTCTACTCATGCAGATTTAACGCAGCCTCAAGGAGGTCAAGATAACAGTACTGGTATGTGAAATCAGAATACCGTGAATGAAATCATAATAGTCTATAAAGCAGAGACATGTATGATGACCAAACTACATGATATAACATATAACCGCCATATCAAGACAGACTCACGCTCCAAATTATCACTGTGCTCGAATTTCTTCCTCACCGCTAGCTTTATGATATAACAATACCAAGGATTATACATGAACACCATGTCCCAATTGTGGTTATAAAACCGCACAGACAAGTATAACTACCGATCCGACTGCACTCAATAATACAATGCAACCAAAACACGGCCGACACGGCAAGTGCGAGAGCCGACCATCGGATACTGGCGGCCACGCACCTGACCGGCAAGTACGAGGGCTGACCACCGTGGACCAAGGTCAGATCACTAAACTTCGCCACTATAATCGAACGGCAAGCGCGAGGGTCGACTACCAGATACCAAGGCCGAATCACCACGAGACGGGCAAGCACGAGCCGACCACCGATACCCAGCCGAACAAGAAGAAACCTCAACTACCAACCGCCTCTATCGAGAGACGCAGAACACGTAAAACACCACACTTGCACAACAAAGGCTATCATCACAAGCATAGGCAAGTTTCACAACAACAAGCATAGGCAAGTTTCACAACAACAAGCATAGTGTTTCACACAACTCAAAGTACTTTCATTTTATGCCAAAGTCCGGTTTTAACCCCAAAGTACTACATACGCTAAGTTCTTTAAAAGAGATCCATTACTTTTATAAAAGTCACCCGATAATTCGTAGTATTAGAATGACCAACCCACATTCCTTTTCAAAATCAAGTAACAACATTCTTTTCCTAAGTTCCACTTTGCCTAGTTTCAATTACTCAAGCTTCTCATTTTCAAATGGTATCATAGTTCATAAACTTAATCACTGATTCCTTTTAGAACAATCGAGTAATATAAGTCTCACGAGAGTAGGTTATTCTTGTTTACAACATTCTTATTACAAAGAACATGATCTAGAAAATGTAATATCATTTTGTCTCATCTTAGTTTCTATGCATGGAGGTTTCACCGGTTTTAATACAATTCATCATTATTCAATACATTTTCCTTTATTAACGCTCGCAGTTGGTCTGTCGATACACATTCGATTTCCAAATCGTGAAACATTATCCCTTTAAATAAAACAAAGTAATCATTAATCACTAATGAGGTTTCACATAAACATCCACATTAAAACAAATAAGTTAAGTCTCTTATCTTATAAGATCAAGTCTCTTAACTTATAAAATAAGTAAACCATTTTATTTACCTCTCTTAATAAATTATACATAACTCTCCATCAAGCTAGTATAACTCTTTTTAAAACCTTTAAAACCAAGTGTTACTCTCCTCCAAAACGATTTAGAAATCTTTGAAATACATCAAGTTCTTTATTATAACTAGCCGCTATAATTCACATCGCTACCTTTTAAAACCACAAAGTATTTTCTTACCTACATAAAGTCGTTATAACCAACTTCCCATAAAGCCGTTATAACACTTTATGTTTTAAGAACAATCAAACACAAGCTTAACATGTACGCCTACCGCATTACATAGTTCACACATATCATGCTAAGAGATAGAAGAGGTTCACATACCTCGCGACGATTTAACGACAACAAGCAAAATGCTCCCAAGATTACAACTCATACCTTTCCACTCCTCTAGTAGAATACGCTACTCTTAGTACTTTCACCTATAAAGGTCAAAACGCTCATTAACCCCAAAACACAAGTTTCTATCTTTCTATAGAAAATTCAAGAAGACTTCCCCGCAACAGAAATCTCCTCCTTCATCGAGGCCGGCCACCAAGCCAACCAGTGGGGTTAACACGCCTAACCTGACGCTGCATAATTCTACACAAGTCTCATCGCAATACACCCCATGTAAATACAGCTCAGCTTCTTATTCTTCAGCTTAAGTCAAAAGACATTGCCGAATACTATATAGTTCCATATATAGTATACTTCAACTATATATCCTAACAAACATGTAATTTCCAATTACAATAGAGGACAAGATAATTACCTCGATAAGCCCAAAAATTATCCGAGTTTAACGTCGCCTCCCGAGCAAGGTTTAGCTCCACTGCGCTCCAAACCACCCCAAACAACCCTTAGAAGTTCTAACCAACTTCTACTCACATACCTCAACCAACGGCGAAGATTTCCTGTGGTTTCTGGCTGAGACTAAAAGGACTAAAGGTAGTATTTCCGACTCTACGAAAGAGGTATCTTGGAATACTACAAGGCACAAGTGCTAAGGTATTTGGCATTATAACAATACTAGGGAGTATTTCTATACCACAACAAGTGGTATTATACTAAAACAACTAGCTAGTGTGGGGTACCACTCACCAAGCCTCACTCAAAGTGGGCCTCTCGCCAAAGCTCCACAAAAGTGGGAGGGCTGGACGATTTCAACTCACAAAGGGGGAGAGGTTTCAAGACTTGAAAATGATTTGATGAAGAAAGTTCATCAACTAAGGGGTATTTATAGCAAACCCAAATGCCAACCAACGCCAAGATCAAGCCACGCAAGGCAAGTGTAAGGCCTTGATCAAGCTGGCACCCTAACCCCTACTCCACAAAACACGGCACAAGACAAGCCACAAAACAAGGCCAAAACAAGGCACAAAACAAGGAACCAATAGGCCAAAACGCGAGCCACAAAGATCAAGCCACCCAACCACCTCTTCCACTGACGCCCACTGCTTCCAATGCGGGTGACACACGCCACCCTCCCGCTGGTCCAAAAATGTTTCGCCTCTAAAAATCCGCAAAATTAAAAAGGACATAGTCGAATTTTCCTATTTAAAGTCGTGGGAAACGCTTCGCCGAAAACGACTTGGGCAGACTTCGCTCAAAGGTAACTTTCGCTGTTACTTAGGCGTGGGTGACACGTGTCACCCTCCTAATGGCCCTAAAAACGCCTTCAAAAATATCCACAATGGCCAAAATCTCAAAACAAAGCTGGCTCTACAAAATCAGAATTTCTCCCGTGGCCCCACGTGACCATTTCCAAAAATAAAATTCCATAATTTCTAATATTCCAGAAGTCCGAATACCAACCGGGAATCCAATTCCCATTAACGAACCTTTTCCTTCACAAAAACCTAAACTTTTCCGCCAAAAACTCACATCTTTCTTTCTTTTCAAAATTTCGCGACACTCGCACGCACGCCCTCACATACATACCGCAACTACGGGTATAACAATCACCTACCCTTCGTTATATCGAGGGCTTGCCCCTCGACGCGGTCTATACGCCCACGCGGTCCGCGAGACTACGCGAAATGCAGATGCTCCGTGATTGATCATTCCGTGTTTAGCCCGACGCGGGATTCTATGGCGCGTCCGCTGAGACTACGCGGCCTTTCGAGGCTACGCGCGGGCCGCGGGAGCCTAGGCGGACGCCGGTCGGCCGCCCGACGCGAGGAATACCACGCGGTCCGCAGATGACGCGGCCGCTAAGTCCGTGACTAGGCACGCACGATACTATGGGCGATCGCCTTGCTTCATCATTCGCGCCTAGAATAGACATGTTACGCTTTTCCTATTATCGTTATTGTTTGGATGTGGCACTATGTGCAATTGAACTCATTGTATTTGTGAAAAGGTTTTAAATACTTGATTTCATTTCGGGCTTTATAGTTTCACATACTTGGTACTGTAATCGACTTCCTTCGGGGCCGCTCACGCCGCAGTAAGGGCAAGGTGTGCTAGATCCGCATCCCAGGATCTCTTTGCATTGGTGTCGAGCTCCATCTTCTCCGAGGCTCTACTTTTGGTATGATCTCCCAGTATTGTAGATAGTTTGTAGCCAGGTACGGCGGCCCCGCCCCGCCATAGTTGTATATTTCCTCAGAGGTCAGAGTCATGTTGTACAAAGTTGGGATGTAATCGCTAAAACTTGTTTATATATATACGCCAAAGGCGACGCTTTGTTCACATAAATCAGGTCTTATTTTATAAATCGCTTCGCCTTGTTTTATATTCCGCCAAGTTACTCGATGACTACTGGGTGCCCCTAAGGCACTACCACGCCCCGAACGGTCGTGACAAAAGTGGTATCGAGCGCGAATCCTGAAAATGCTCCGCACAGTATCTAGTAGTTCGATTATCTGTCGCGCACTACACCAATAATCGTGAGGCTATAGGATATTTAGGATTGGTTTCGCTCTTCTCATTCCGAGATCGCGGCTTTAGAGTCGCAGTTATAGGCTGGACCTCTAACGTATTCCTTTCCTCGTAATGCTATGCCTCCACGCAGGCAACCCGCCCGTGGCGGCAAGGCAGGGAGCCGCCAGCAGACACCCAGAGTCACGAGGGCTCGTGCCCGGGCCTATACCGTAGACGGCGAGTTCTATGACGCCACGCCCCAAAGCAGAGACCACGCACCCACACCTCCCGCCCCACACCGGGCGAAGAGTTAGTACAAGGAGACGGCTCACCTATTGGCTAGAGTCAGGCCCGACACGGCGAGAGGCCGGACGCGCCCAGCCTCCAGCCTGCCGCACTGCAGGCACCCGAGGCGTATAGCTCAGACTACGGATTTCTTAGTTGTAGCCCGCCGTAGTTTTATGGGTCGAGGCCGAGGATGATCCGCAGGAGTTCATCCGTCACCGCAGAGGATTACGCGGTGATCGTGGCTTCAGAGATCGAGTCCGTGATATTCGGTCAGATCGGCCGCGCGATACCGCAAATGATTGGTTTGATTCACGGAGCTTTCCCGGGAGAGCATGCACTCCAGCAGCATGATGAGTTGTCGAGGCTTTTCACACACTTCGCCTCCGCAGATGGCGAGGGCACGAAATGACAGATTCTTGTCGAGACAGTGAGGACGACAAAGGAGTACAATGTCGAGTTTGATTCTTCGGCTCGAGCATGTCCTCGTGACCGTAGCAGAGCATGAGGACCGGCATCGCTATGTCACTGGGCTCGGCGATTACACGGCCGAAGTTCAGGCGGGTGTCCTTCACCTGTGTAATGGACATTACCCGACGCAGCTCACGACCAGATGCGGTGAGCGAGAGACCGCCGCAGAGCGATATCAGCAGCAGGAAAGGCCAAGACGGCCGGCTTTTGGTGGTTCTCGTGGCGGCATCGCAGGTCCAGATTTGCACCACACAAGGCGCAGAGCGCCCTACATCTTCTGACAGCCAGAGCAATGGGGCCTGGCAGGCCCCAGACTTCTGGATTTGCAGCAGGGTGCTAACCGCTCGAGGTCCGCCTGCAGCCCGCTGTGGTAGATACCATTCGAGCCAGACCGAGCTTGCTGGCACGGTGGCCAGCAGGTCATTTCGCGAGAGTTTGTCCGACAGCGCATCGGGTGGTAGGCCCGGGCCATGTGGTCTGCCGCTTCTTCATCCTCGACAGCTATCGCCTTGAGGGCAAGGTACTCATGGACCGCAGGTCGCGCAGAGGTCGTGGCTCGGTCCAGCCTAGCGGTCCTCGTAACCGCATTTATGCTTTGTCCACCGACAGATCGTGAGGCCTCACCTCGATGTCGCCACAGTGTACCTTATCGCTCGGGTTTGACGATACGCTTTGATAGATCCGGTTCTACTGGCCCCATATATCTCCCTTGTCGCTAGTAGGATAGTGGATAGAGCCCGAGTCCATAGACCTCTTTCGAGGTAGCTACGCAGTGGTGATCTTGGTAGCTCTGCGGTATATGAGCTTGTCCCGTGATTCATTTACGCCGCCGACTCAGCCGACTTGACAGAGCCGAGATGATCGACTTCGACGTGATTACGGGACGGATTACAGCTTCTTGCTACGCCAATGTAGACCGCAGAGAGAGTAGTACGGTTCCAGCTTTCGGCGAGCCGTTGTCGAGCGAGGAGCAGACGCCGAGGTAGGTTTATTTCTACCGGCTGGAAGACGGTGCATGGGGTATATCTACCATCTCGTCGTGTTTGATATCAAGTCGCGTACCAGATTTTCGCCGCCCAGAGTCGAGTTCCCGACGTGTTTCCAGACGACCTCCCGGCATCCTCCCGGCAGGAGATCGAAGCTTTGTATAGATGCTGCACACTTACTATTTCCATTCCGCCATACGTAATGCACCGCCGAAGTCGAGAGAGTCAAGGACCACCTTAGGGATTTACGGAGAAGGGTTTTATCGACCTAGTGTTTCTCCCGTGGCGCCAGATGTTCGCAATAAGATGACGACGCCGCGCACGGTTGACTACAGTACCAACGCGACCATTAAGAATGTATACCCTTCCCGTGATCGATGATTTGTTCGGACCGGGTGTGGCGCGAGGTGTTTCTCCAAGATTGATCTACGCCGCTATCATCAAAAGTAGTCGAGAAAGCGGATGTCCCTAGATCGCATTCCGACCCGTGACGCATTTTACTATGAGTTCGTGGTCGCGTCTTTGGGTTGACCAATGCTCCGGCGTATTCACGGATTTGATGAACTGAGTGTTCAAACCATTTTGGACACGCTTGCGATAGTGTTCATCGATGATATCTTGGTTTATTCTCGCCAGAGCGAGTACGCGAACATTCGGCGATCAGGCCGACGCTTCCAGATCAGCAGCTTGACGCCAAGTTTTCCAAACGTGAGTTTTGCTGACTTCAGGCGCTTTCGGGCATATTATCTGGCCGATGGCATTCGAGTGGATACGCCAAGATCGAGGCAGCCAGACTTGGCCTGCACCTACTACTCCGGCAGAGGTTCGCAGCTTTCGGGCCTCGCGTTATTATCGGGCGTTCGTGGAGAAGTTTGCTTCATCTCGCACTCATTGACTAGGCCGACTCGTGGCGCCTGGGCCAGTGGATCGATGCTGCGAGCGTGGTTTTCAGCTGTCGAAGAGAGACCGACGACCGCCCGCTCTTACTTTCCGCAGGGTCCGCATGGTTATGTCGTATCAGGACGCCAGCATCGAAGTTGGGATGTGTTGACGCAAAGATGGCAGTTATAGCATACGCATCCCGACACCAAGAAACACGAGAGAACTACCCCACCCATGATTTAGAGTCGGCACCGTGATTCACGCCAAGATCCGGAGGCACTATTTGTACGGGTTCACGTGGATATTTATACAGCACTCACAAGAGCCTCCAAGATATCTTCACCATAGGAGCCGAACTTACGGCAGACGGTGGTTAGAGTTGCTTAAGGATTACGATGTTGATATCCCGTACTCACCCTAAGGCCAATGTCAGGCGTATGCCTTAGTCGTAGTCGACGGGAGCCCATCGCAGGTGCAACAGAGAGGAGGGACATGGTTCGTGATTTGCATCGCTTAGCAGCCTTGGTGTCCGCTTGATTGATTCCGATAGCAGCTGGTTAGAGTTCGTGAGGTTGCCGAGTCTTCCATCGCCGAGGAGGCGAAGAGGCAACAGCTCGAGGATCCCGCTGATTCGCATCGCGATACGCCTCTTCGCGAGGGCGGTCCTTCGAGGCAGCACCACGGTGCTAAGGTTCGAGGGCAGACTGTGTCTTCCAGATGTTTCAGCACTTCGGCAGCAGGTTCTGGGAAGCACACAACAAGCATTTCATCCATCCGGTCACTCAAGATGTACCACCACCTTAGATCCGTATCATGGGATGGCTTAAGAGGACGCTGCAGAGTTCAGAGCTCAAAGGCCCGTGGTTGTCGCAGTGAAGGTAGAGCACCGCAGGCCCGTGGTTTGTTGCAGCGATAGAGATCCCGACCGAAGTGGAGGTAATCAACACGGACTTCATCACAGATTACCTCGCACTCGCAGGAGACATGATTCTATTTGGGTTATCGCCGACAGTCGACTTAAATCAGCCCACTTTCTTCCCGTCCGGACGACTTTTTCTACCGAGGATTATGCCAGACTTTACATCCGAGATCGCCGATCGCATGGAGTCCCTATTTCGATCATATCCATGCAGGAGCCCAGCCACGCTAACTTCCGAGGTCCTTCCAGAGGGGTTTAGGACGCAGTGAGCCCGAGTAATCGCATTTCATCCACGCATGCATGGACAGCAGAGCGCACCATCCAGACTTCGAGGATATGCTACGAGCCCGTGTTATCGACTTCGCAGTAGTCGAGGATCATTTGCCTCTAGCTGAGCTCATGATAATAATAGCTACCACTCCAAAGATTCGATGGCGCCTTACGAGGCCTTGTATGGGAGGAAGTGCATCGCCTATAGGTTGGTTCGACGGGCGAGGTAAATAGTGGGACCAGATTTGGTGCAGCAGCAAATGGATAAGCGCGGCTTATCCGAGAGCGCTTTTGGATACCTCGGTCGATGTAAGTCGATGCAGATCATCGCCGCCGCATCTTGAGTTCGAGGTTCATGATTGGGTTTTCCTAAGGTGTCACCCACGGCGGTGCGATGAGATTCGAAGAAGGGGAAACTCACTTCAAGGTACATCGGGCCGCTTCGTGATTGTCCGCAGGTAGGCAAGGTTGCTTACGAGTTGGATCCGCCGTCCGATCCGAGGCAAGGCATCCGGTTTTTCACGATCTACGCCGGCGAGATGTATCGATCCATCTAGTGGTACACCATTGACGATGTCCAGTGATCGAGGGGTTATCGATGAGGAGATTCCCATAGCGATAGTCGATCGTCGTTAGCGCTCATGACGAAGGACGTGGCTTCCACAAAGTCTTGCGGCGAACGAGCTCGTGATGAGACGACGGGAAGCCGATGAGGACATGAGGCGTAAGTATCCTCACCTATTCCCACACCTCCGTAATTCACTTTCCTACTTGTAAATTTCCATTATCATTTATGCCTAAGTGTTATTTTGTACGCGTGGCACTTACAAACCGCTTAAGCTTCATCGATAATCGTTTTGAGAAGGAACATTCGACGAATGTTTCTACGAGGGGAGAATGTTATACCTCGTATTTCCGCAGTATGTACGTAAGGGAATACGCATAAAAAGTTTGGCCTTAAAGTTAGCCTCGACGCTTTGTACACAACTCACTAAAAGAATCGCTTTTCCGACTTAAACGCTTCCAACTTTCGTAGGGAAAATTCCGCCATGCCATTACTAATTTTATGGATTTTTCCGAGAGACGAAACATTTTGGACCAACGGAGGGCACACTTGGCACCTCCCATCGGTGGACTTGAATCGCCCATTTGGACGACCGAGAACCATGGCACGCTTTTTGTGCCTTGTGCACAAGTCAAGGAGTTGGTAGGATATTTGTGTATAGTTAATCCTCACCCTACACTTGCCTTGCACTTGTCTTCATCTTCGCCATTGCTGGCCAAGGCTTGAGCTATAAATACTCCCTTAGTGATGAAGAGTTCTTCATCCACAAAGTTATCTTCCAAGTCTTGAAAACAATCCTCTCCTCTCCTTAGCCTTCGCCCAAACACCTTCCCCTCGAGTGAGTTTGGCCGAGGGCCTACCCCCCTAGCCTAGCCGAAATCTACCCCCCCTCCCTTGGTAGAACAGTTGCCTTCTAGTATTTTTATAATGCCCAAAATACCCTAGCCCAAATCCCTGTGTACTTAGTAGAAGTTGTGTCGAACTTCTAAGGTTTCTCGAGCCATCTGAGCGCATAACTTAGAGCTAAACCTTGCTCAGCGCGACTTTATCTAGGATATTATTGGGCTTACTGAGGTAAATAAACTTACCCTTCTTTTATAATTAGAGAATATATACTGTAGAAGTATAAGAATAAGTATAAATACTTGTAAGAGTATTAAAGAATAGAATTGATCATATCACAAAGAAGGGTTTAAAAGAAGAATAATTGAATTGTACTTCACATAGGACTGCTTTCACAAGAGACTCATATAGCTCACCGTAGGGTCAGGCTGCCCGACTTTCCGTAGGATTGTGAACCCTCCGCTTAGAATGACCTTCAGAGTAGTCTAGACTTTGATAGATGTCTGTGACTATTATAGTCGACTTCTCACACACATATTCAACTTCGTGTGGTTTTCACGAGAAGGTATGTGATTCTTCCTAAAGTACGATATTTTACAATATATAGTACCAGACGCATACGTGTTAATCGACACACCACGGCAATGTCTTTGACTTAAGCTCGAATAATACTTATGGTAATGCCTCACGCTTAAGCTCGATTAATACTTACAGAATGCCTCACGCTAAGCTCAATAACAAAGAATCGAAGCATTTCAAAAGAATATCGATCATTTTTAACAGAAGATAAATATTTGGTTTTTAAACAAAAGCTTAAGAGTTATACTAGCTTTATGGGAAGTTAGGTATAACAACTTAAGAAAGATAAAAAGGAACTGCATTTGTTTGTTTATAAAAGCCTTGTATTGATTTCAAGTGTAGTAAGATTTGTGTGATAAGTAGACATATTACGATGCTACCGTTAGTGTCTTGAAATACCGTAAAGTGGTCATTCTTGCCGGCTTACGCCATAACCCAGAAGTCCGTTGTATCGTTATTGTATCACCACCCTCGATCGTTATACCGGTGGCTTCGCTTCTCGACGCGGTCTATACGCCTACGCGGTCCGCGAGACTACGCGAGCGCCGATGCTCCGTGATTGATCATTCCGTGTTTAGCCCGACGCGGATTCCCTATGCGCGTCCGCTGAGACTACGCGGCCTGAGGCTACGCGGCCGCGAGCCAGGCGACGCCGGGTTGGCTGCCCCCGACGCGAGGAATACCACGCGGTCCGGCGTGACCTATGCTGGCCGCGAAGTCCGTGACTAGGCACGCAGAATGATACTATGGGCGATCGCCTTGCTTCGATCATTCGCGCCCAGAATGCACATGTTACGCTTTTCCTATTATCGTTGTTGTTTCAGGATGGCACTATGTGCAATGAACCGATTGTATTTGTGAAAAGGTTTTAAATACTTGATTTCATTTCGCTTTATAGTTTCACATACTGTAATTGTAGATCGACTTCTTCGGGGCCGCTCTACGCCGCAGGTGGCAAGCGGTGCTAGATCCGCATCCTCAGGATCTCTTGCATTGGTGTGAGCTCCATCTTCTCCGAGGCTCTACTTTGGTATGATCTCCAGATTGTAGATAGTTTGTACAGTAGGTACGGCGGGCCCCCCCGCCATAGTTGTATATTTCCTGTAGGTCCGTAGTCACGTTGCATGTTTGGATGTAATCGCTAAACCTTGTTTATATATATATGCCGAAAGGCGACGCTTGTTCACATAAATCGTGTCTTATTTTATAAACTGCTTCGCCTTGTTTTATATTCCGCTGGTTACTCGATGTATGACTACTGGGTGCCCTGCAGGCACCCACTGCCCCGAACGTCGTGACAAAGATTCTCGGGTGCTTTTATATCATAGATCACGCCAGTGGGAAGGTATTCCACGCATGATTGACGTTGGGCGAGACCCATAGTTATGTTTGAGTGATGACTTTGAGGGCGAAGTCCTCGACGTGACATGACTTCTTATTTATCAGGAATCGTAGTTGGTTATCATATGTCTCTCCTTTATATAGACTACTATGATTTCATTTACGTGATTTTCGCCACATACTGGGTACTGCCAGATCGACCTCCTTCGTGGTATGGTGTTAGTACCCCATAGTTCCGTGGTATGATGCGAGGACGACGCATTTGAGAATAATGGCTGTAAAGATTGAAAGAAAGAAAGAGGTGATTTTTCCACTAAAAGCTTCCTTTTGTGGCGAAAAGGTTCTAACGGGAATTGATTCTGCACGGTATTCTGACTTCCGGAATATTAGAGAATTATGAATTTTATTTTCTGGAATGGTCACGTGGCCCACGAGAAATTTACGCTTTGTGGGGCCCACTTTGTTTTCTAGATTTTGGCCATTGTGGATATTTTTCTAAGATGTTTTACGAGGGCTACTGAGAGGGTGACACGTGGTCACCCCGCCTCAGTGGCTTGGCCGAATGACATTCAGGCACAACACCCTGCTAGAGTCATTTTTTTGACGTAAACGCTTACATAACTCATAGTGGAAAATCCGCTATGTCTTTTCTTATTTTTGGCGGATTTTTCCGAGAGACGAAACATTTTGGACCAACGGAGGCGATACGTGTCACCCTCACATTGGAAGCAGGTGGGGCGCACTGGCCGATCAAGGGCAAATGACGGTAGATATTTCGCAGAATATTTATATGGTTTTAAGCGAGTAGGATCAGGGGCACTGTGGCATATTTTGGCCCTCCACTTGCCCCTACATGGCTTGATCTTGTCCATTAAACTCCTATAAATACCCTCTCCTTGCGAAGACTTCTTCATCCCAAAACTTCTAAGTCTGAAAGCTTTCTTCCTCCCCTTAGTGTAGTTGTCTTGGCCGAGAGTTCCTCTCCCCTTTGTGAGGCCTTTGGTCGAGAGCCCTCCCCTTGCCGAGTACTTCTAATGGGTTGGCCGAGGGGTACACACCCCCTCGTGGTGTTGTCTCCTATAAATACCTCTCTGTAGAAATACTCTCAAAAGTATTACTATACCCAAAATACCTTAGCCGCTGTCCTTGTAGTATTCCAAAGATACTCTATACGTAGAGTCTTAAATACTATCAGATGTCCTTTTTGTCTCAAACCGAACCCCAAGGAAAATCTCCATAGTTGGTTGGAGATAAGTAAGGTTGGTTAACTTATGGTTGTTCGAGCAAAGGAGTAATCTTGAGTCGAGCTAAACGCTAAGGATCGACATTTAACTTGGATAATTATGGGCTTATCGAGGTAATTATCTTGTTCTCTATTTGTAATCGAAATTACATGTTGTTAGAATATATACTGAAGATACTATATATAAAACTAAACTTTGTTTTTGGCAATGTCTTTTGACTTAAGCCTGAAGAGTAAAGAAAAGAACTGAACCGTATTTACATAGGACTGTATTGCAGTAGAATTGTGTAGTATTGCTGAGTAGAATTGTACACGCCCGGTTAGACGGTAAACCCCTCGTTGGCTTGGTAGCTTCATGTAGAGGAGATTTACGCTGCCATGTGCGGAGGCCGTCAATTTTCTCAGAGAAATGGAACCGTATGTTTAAAAGTTAATAGACGCCAGGACCTTTAGGTGAAAGTACAAGAGTAGCGTGATTCTACTTGGCGAGCGGAGTGGCAGTGCTTGTAGTACTGGAGCATTTGCTTATCCGATACTGCCGCGAGGTACGTGAACCTCTTCCTATCCGTTTCTAGCACGATACGTGGTGTAACTATGTAGCAATTTTCGCTGGACGACAATTGGTGGTGCAAGTGTATTTGTTTATTTGGGGTAAAACATAAAAGTTATAACGCTATGGGAAGTTGGTTATAACACTTTACGTAGGTAAGAAACGTTTATCGATGTTAGAAGTTAAGAGACTTGATCTTATAAGATAAAGAGACTTAACTTATTTGTTTTAACGCCGATGTTGTGTGAAACCTCATTCGTGAGCAATGCAGTACTTGGTTTTTAAAGTGGATAATGTTTTACCATTTCGAATCGTAACGCATCGGTGCACCACCGCAAATAATAAAGGAAAATGTATTAATAATGACGGTCGTATTAAAATAGGTCCAATAAACTCCATCCGCATAAGCTAAGACGAGACAAAATGATATTACATTTTCTAGATCACGGTCAGTGAATAAGATCGTTATAAACAAGAATAAACTACTCACATATATGATACGTATACTCAATTGTTTTAAAAGAGATTAAGACTATGAGTTATGAAACCTTTCTAAAATAAGTGACTCGAGATTTAAATTAGTAAACTTGAACGCTTGGAAAATAATGTTGTTACTTGATTTTACAAAGGGGAAGGTTGTCTTGTTTACTTAAAAATATAGTCACGAGCTTTTATACTACTGCATTGCGTGACTTATGTGAAAGTACTTTGAGTTGTGTGAACTTGCTCATGCTTGTGGATGATAGCCTCGGTTGTGCTGCCACAGCTCGTGAGCCACTGCCTCGGGAGCAGAGGCCTATTGACCTGGCTGAGAACTTACTTGGACGTACTGCAACACTTCCAGAATTCCACCGTATGTTTCCATTTTGATTAATCGTTTTATTGTCGATGTTACAT